>JAIPRK010000662.1:0-12215 GCA_025469195.1 Chaitophorus viminalis
ATGTTTTTTCTATATTAATTTTTGTTAAGATCGTGGAACTATAATAAATATAGTACATTTTTTACACCATACGAATGACTTCCGTGTGGACAAATGCATATTTCCATCTGTATATAATATTACTATACTACTATACTAAAAATAGTCTAAACACCATTTGTATGTGCTATAAGACCACTCATCCAATGCGTAGGTCACGATTTAAAATAATATATATTTTCATAATTCTATAATCGTCAGGTTGGTTTCACAACAGTTTTTTAAACGTGGATTTTCGTGGTGGTATTTCTTTCTTGACATTGATTTTTAAATTATAGATATTTTTTATTTCTCTTACAGGTCGTACAAGAAGGTAATAACAGTGCCGTGGTTTCAGACGTAAAACATTTACTCGTTAAACCTAAAATTTTAGCCTTCCTTCTTTGGGTAGTTTTTATTGGATTTTTTATGTCTTTTATCTGGAACTTCGTATTTTGGTAAGTAAAGCTAATAATATACAGTGACTATGGGAAATTACTAAAATATTACAATATTGCAATTTTATAATAATAATAAAAAAAATATAACTTTAATGTAATGAATTAATATAATTGGTAATCAGTTTAGATAATTAAGTTGGGACTTTAGAAATTAATAATGCATTTCAGTTTTTATGTAGGTACCTAGAGGATATATCGAAAACTTATCATCCCGAAGTAATGCCGTGGATAAAGACCCTCCAAGGGTTAGCATTAATAATTCAGTGCTTTGGCGGTGAAGTTCCATCTTTTTTTTTATCGAGTATGTTATATAATATTATACTTAACTAGATTTAGCATTTTAACAGATTAATTAAATTTGTTTTAAGGTTATGTGCTAAAATACGTGAATCATATGAATACGTTTTCCATTATATTCTTTGTGTTCACGGTAATTTTTTCTTCGTATTCATTTATCACGGATCCTCTATGGGCTTTACCAATCGAAGTATTGAGCGGCATGTCATTTGCAATCTCCTTTTCAGTAGCTATTTCATATGCGGCACATGTGACTCCTGTCGGTGCCGAAGGAACGCTCCAAGGAATCGTAGGGACAGCCTTAAACGGAATAGGTTTGCGCTTTATGGATTATGGAAAAAATATTGAAATTTAACTAACTTGATGTACGTGTATGATGGTAAAATAAAATTATTTATTTTCAGGAGCACCTTTCGGAAGTTTTATTGGTGGTTATATGTTCAAAACTATTGGAAGTATTGCTTCGTTTAAGATCTTGAGTTTCGTTGCGATTACAATTTGTATCACACAAATCATTGTTAATCAATTGATCATTCGTTGTTCGAAAAATGAAGAAATGAATGACAAAGAGTACAGCAAAGTTGCTACTACAGATAACACAGAAGAAATTGCTACAACAATTTAGCAACTGGTTGGGTAGTATTATAAATGTTCCTAGTTGAAAAAAAACAGATTTGTATTCCGAGTGTTGTTTTATCCTTTAAAGTAGACTTCGTCACTGATATTCTGAGTAAAGGATTGTATGAATTATAACTACCTTCTAAGTGCTAGTACGCATAATTCCTGACTTATAATGAAGAATTTTATAAAACCTATGTATATTATATAATTCCTATTGTAGATGCGTGTCTATAATTATTAAAATGCGTTGTAACAATCATGTATTTAATTGAAATAAATTATTAGTGTTAATCTCACACCAGTATTTATTTATATTGTAAAAATATATCATGTCGGTTATAAGTTTGACGTCTGTCATATTTAATTTTTATACAGCTCTCCTGCAAAGGCTTAACTATTGTTAACATCACAAATTATAATACATATTAAAAAAAGAAATGTAAACTTGTTAAGATATTATATGTAATCGGTTAATTTCCACAGAAAAACCCTTATTGAATGTAAATATAAAAATCAAAAATAAATTGTACGTAAAAAATTAATTAATACATTAATTAATACATCCATGTTTTGTACTTAAGAAAAAGTAATACATTACCTATGTTTTACTGTTCTATTAAATTGTGATAAACTAATTATACACCATACTAATTACTTAATTAGTAAATCAACTAAATTTAATACTTTAAATGGTTTTATATACAAATTACCTCACAATATATTTAATATCTATACTAACATGAATGATATATCTATTATCTATATATATATATAAATAAATATTGACGACGAAATAATGTATCAGTTGATGGCACAGAGGGTACAGACTACAGAATCTATGGAAGATTATATTTATCAATGTTCTTACTTGTCGAGCTTGTACCATCAATCGAATTTCGTACTTGTGTCTACGTAGTCACTCGTCAAGTATACATGCCTGATAAATTTTTATGTAATTGGTATTTTTGACTACAATATATTATGCTCATATTTTAACATTGGCTTTAGCAAATAGTCGTGTTAAGTTTAAAATTCGGATTAAAAGATATTATATTAAGAATTGTTATATTTTAATTGTTTGGATTTAAGTTTACCATTTTATTAAAAATTATATAACAGTTATAATGTCTTCTAAACTGAAGTATCTCGTTCAATAAGACAATAACACTCTATTATAATACTAAATATGTTCTTCTGACAACAATCACCATTTTAAAAATGTGACTTCAATTAAGAGATATACATAAATACTACGTCTTTGAATAAATGTTTATAAAACAATTTTGCAATAGGTATTCCTCCAAATATTCCAAATATTTTTTTCATATATTTACTGAGCCCTCAATTGTTTTTAATAAATAATCCTAATAAATAAATAAAAGAATTTTTTTGAGAATATCGATAAAAAATTTGGCTGTCCAAAAAATATTTTAAATTTAATAGAAGGTCTATTATAATTTGTACTTATCGCTAAAAATCGAAGATCGCTTAGACAAGTTTGTTTTTATAAGCCCCTACATTTTAAATTTTTATGAATATCAAAATAGCAATAATTTTCAAGTTATTTTGTAGTTAAGAATTCAATTTTTTGGTATGTATACTTTAGGTTCAAAATGTTAACATAAGGTTATCCATTAGATATTCTTTAAATATCAATAAAAAAAATGTTATGACCGTTTGAAATTTAAATTTTTACCATATAACATAAAATAACGTTTTATCCTCAAATGATTATAAATATTTGGTTTAATTAAAAAATTATAAGTTATAGAAATATGAAACTTTTATCAATTGCTAAGTGGCATTTTCTTTTCAAAATATTTTACAAATTGTTGCCTGTAGGGCTGTAGCATTTGAAGTATTAAATTTTTAATTTTTTTTAAGATTCAGAACGGAGTGATGGAATCTCATGGTTTTACAATAACATGTGTTTTTTTTATTACTTACTTTTTATTTTTTATTAGATTCTGAACGGAGTGATGGAATCTATTGATTTTACAATGATATGTATTTTTTTTTTGTGTCTGACGACACCTTTTTTACATTAAAAATGCTTCGTTTTACTTAAACAGCAACTTTTCTGAAAGGAAAGTGAATGTAGATGGTACTTGGGCAAGTCAAAAATCCAACTTTTCAATACATTTTTAAAAAATCGAAAAAACGATAAAAAAAATTACGAGAAAACGGGAAATTTTACGCAAAATCACGTTTTACAAAATACATTTTTTTAAAATGCTCTAACTCAAAAACGAAAAACAGCAAATATTTAAAATTTTCACCAAATGTTTATGCTGACGTTTTCTATACATGGTTAAGTTTTCAAAGTATTTCGACTTATTTTGACTAAGTTTTTTTTTAGATTATCTATAAAAA
This sequence comes from Chaitophorus viminalis, assembly GCA_025469195.1. NCBI lineage: Eukaryota > Metazoa > Arthropoda > Insecta > Hemiptera > Aphididae > Chaitophorus > Chaitophorus viminalis. The sequence goes on from JAIPRK010000662.1 coordinate 3,771, forward strand.
AAATTTGGCAGTCCGAAAACTCTTGAAATTCTAATACAAGATTAACTATAAGTTAAACTTATCGCAACTAAAAAATATCGGAGATCGTTTAACTCAAATTTTTCTTATAAGCCCATAAAGTCCAAATTTGTATGAAATATGTCAAAATCGCGATAATTTGCATATTATTTTTTAACACAACAATGATTGTATAAAATAAAAGTATATACTTAGACATGTATTATGTGATCTGTGGTGAATAGTATTATACTTTGCTATTGGAAGTTGTAATCTATCGTCAACTACCAGTTGAATTGAATATAAATATAGAGTAAATATTTAATATTATGTGAACATTAAGTAAATATGGTATAAATATAATATGCCGTGTATAAACATGATGGGCGATTTGTGATTTTTAAATTGAACTTGAAATGTTGGTTGAACTGAATTGCACTGCGTCGCCGTACCTTGAAACACTGATTAAACTTGTTTAGTTTATTTTAAAGAGTTTATTCACCAAGTCAACGAGCTCAGTATCACATCCCTAGTATACCCATAATATGCAACGATCACGTGCTACTTTATCGGTACCTTAATAATCCAAACAATAATTTAGTAAAAAATTTAAACATAAACATTATATTATTACTGTATTTAGTTTGAGTACGCGTGTGTGTCGAACAGAAAAAAGTAAAAAATGCCTTGGTTCCAGATCAACAGAAAGTTTCTGTTGATGAAAATTAATTACTTCCTAGGAACTGGCGGTAAGAAGAAAAAACATGTACAATTTAACCGGTCAGTTAGTTTTTACGTTTTATTTTTGAATTTTTGCTAGTGCACGGCATAATATAATGTACCTGTATATGTGCATCTTTATGATCTATAATGTGTAATTACATGGTCGCCGCCGTCTATTCGTTACTTAACTTGAACAGACTAATGAGTAAAGAACATATGCTATTTATTATGTATAATGTTGAATTAGTCATTTTATTACATCACAAATTATTAGAAAACTTTATAATACATTAGAAAAAATTTAGAGAATTTCCAAAAAAAGAGCTGGTTTTATATTGATGATTTAAATAATTTTTTGTAGAAAATGTTGTGTGAAAATGGATTTGAATGTTTTAGCTGGCACTTAAAACAATATAAACAATATAAATAAATCATTGTTTTTAAATGTATGTATACTTTTTATGAAATTATTGAAAAATAGTAAGTTGTCTACGATATTTGAAATGTTATTATATTAGTATTAATACACGTAATATACGTATAAATAAAATAAAACATTCATTTTTATTGAATCGTTTTCTAAGAGTAATTCCATTTAAACAAATAAACAACCATACAACTTATAGGTCATGACTTTTAATAACTAATATTCACCGGAGTTTTTCGAAAATAAAAATGTTGAGTTCTCTGAGAGGATGAAGTTATCTTGAATTCATATCTCAGGTATAAAACTGTATAGATTAAGAAACTTATATATTATAATATGATTTATTAATATTTAATTATTATTGATTTTTTTTTTCTATTCGAAAATAAATTACATGCAATGGAAATGAATACCATATTTTAGATATTTATCAAGTTATTAGTGTTGTAATAGATTATATAACTTAATATTTTTGGGCTACATTAATCTGAAATCTGGATAGCGTATGTTATGCCAATAAGGTCAATACGACAATGTGAAATTGTATATTTAATAATATTCCCATTAATCGCTTATAATATTCTAATATGATATTTAACCGTTTCCTCTGTTCTATAACAAAATATTTTTGAAGTCCTGACGTTATACTTGATATTATACTTTTCGGGTAGAAATTCAACTCAAAATAAATCAAAGTTCTTGTTTTAATATAAATAAATATTTTCAGGCAGTGGTGGTTTCACAATTTTAGTTGATTGGGGCAAGCCTAAAATATTCCACCCACCCATTCACCAATGACCAAATTTGATATTTTACCAAAAACAAAAGTAGTTTGGTCGAATTATTACCTATTAGTGCTATAATATATTATTATTTACTCATAACTAAAAAGCGGATTTTTAGAATTTTACGTATTATATTAATTATTGGCTTTATGTAGCGCAACCAGGATAAAAAATATGAAAAATTTATCTATTTATCTATGATAATATAATAAATTATTATTATTAATAATCGTATAATTTTATTTATTACAAAAATGACAATATTATTATGAATGGTGATTATCCCACCGGCTACCATCCACCCATAATTTTGACCGGACCAAAGCTCCGGTTTTTTGCATACCCAAGTTATCTCTGTTTTCAAGTTTTCAGCCTTAAAGTGTGATTTTAGAGTACATCATGCAATAAACATAAAACTTTAATGCTATCCATAAAAATTATTCAGAGAAACCTTAAAATCCTCGTATGTTTTCCACTCACAATAATAGGTAAATTCCCATTTTTCCTGTTGAGTTGAATAATATTTAATTTAGAATATTTAAACACATTGTAATGTTAAATTATTGTAATGCTTATTATTACTACTGTGTTCAGTTAATTATCAATTTTTTTATGTATATGTAAAAAAAAATAATAATTGATTAAAATATATTAAACTAGCTGAAATACGCGTCGTTTTTGGGTTTTAGTATAAAAAATGTGTACGATCTGACGTTAACTGGACGGCCGCACACCAAGACAGACAATTGCCCTGTTAGTTCATCGGGCCTAGCTGAAGCCAAGATAGATTTTAATAGGTATTATATAATAAAAAAATAATAATTTATCATAACAAAGTTATTATAAAGTTTCTCAATAAACTACATTTTAATAAACTGCACAATTCCCTGTCGGTGCTAATATAACTAAACTTGTGGGCGTACTGTCTCTGAAGCATGCCACATAAAATTGTCCATATGAAAAACAATCATGTCTTACATCGATCCATACAATTTTCAAGGTTTGACCTTGTGGTTTATTTATTGTCATAGCAAAACGTACTTAGACAGGAAACTGCATTCTCTTGAATTGGAATTCAGTAGGATTGACCATTTCAGTATTTTACGAACATAATCCTTAGCAGTGAAAAAATTGTCACCATTTGAATTGTAAGACATGATGGTAATAAAGTTATTCCAATTATCAGAGACATACGAAACAATTGTATTTCGGATTTCCTGGCATCTTTATTGGGTATTATACAAATGAAATGAAAGAGAACGGAAAAGGCAGGCACCATCACCGATAATTGGTACAACTATTTGACGTGTTAATATTCCATTGACAAAAATGTCTTCAATCGATGACATTTAAAGAAAAATTATTCTAGTAATTATATTCAATGTCATATATATATATATATATATATATATATATATATATATATATGTATGTATGTGTATAATATTTTAAATAATTTTTCAATTAAAATAAATTAATGCTATAATACGTATGATTCGTATTAGTAAAATACATATAATGTACATCACAACATATTAGTTCAGTAGTAACCTATATAATATAAAGGAAGTGTACGAGTAAATTTACACGTAAAAATTTAATTTACCGATTTCAACACTTTGAAATAAACATTTTGACAAATCCTTTCTTAATGGAACTTGACATTATAATAATAATCTATCCTCAAAATTTCAATTCAATAACTTAAATAGGTTCGGCTCTGCGTTGATTATTGCAAAAGTACACTTTCTTTTATGTATAGAAATAAGTATCTAATGACTACTAATACATGCAATTTTGTTTTTCATACAAAACTTGTTGTTCCAGAGTTGTGTTTATTATTTTATAACATTAGAAGTATCTGATAAAATTGTTAAAATATTCATGGACAGAAATAATAGCTGTAGGACATGTGGGAACACCACGAGTCTGAAATGTATTGTTTAATAATAATTATTTACTTGTACGATTTAGGTTATGCACCGTTTTCTCCGTTTATGACAACAATCTCAAAACAACGAGGATATTCAGCATTCATCATTGGCTTGATGTATACGCTTCTACCGATTCTTGTGACTATAGTTACTCCAATTGTTGCTGCCATTACAGACAAATACAAATGTCGCCGACAGACGTTTATTGCAAGTTCAGTATTCTTATTTGTATTTACAAGTGTACTTGCGATAATACCTGGTACAACGTCAAAAGAACTTGAGGATTTAGATGTGATCATGTCACCACTGTTTTGGTTATTTTTCATTTCATTTGCATTGACATTTGTTTGCGGTAGAGTGAAAGGTACATTAGATGACACGATTTGCATGAGTTTATTAGGTAAATAAATATATATATATATATATATATATATATATATTATACTACTTATAATTATTTAATCTTATGGTTAATACATGAACGGAAAATGTTAAAACCACCATTATACTATAAAATATATTAAAATCCGTTTGGACGTGGCGTGTAAATATTAATTTAAACGAAGACAGATGTCACGTAATGAACATCTCTAGGAAAAACACTTGCACTACTTAATAACTATATTCCTTCTTTTGACACATTCCATCTCCGATAAGTTAACATCCTCAAATATCTAGGTTTCACTACTACCTTCTTGGCTTCTGTATCCCTTTCTCTTTTGATCACCATATCAATTTCATCCGATACCACCACTCCTGTGCCTTACTCAACCACTCTATTTGAAGTATATTATCAATTTTATATTTTATAAAACACTAGTGAGGTTCATCCCATAATGTTATTCTCTATTAGTTTTCTTAGTGATATTTTAATACCAACACCACTCTACCCACATTTGGATTACACACGCTAGATTTGTTGTCCAAAATAAAATTAACGTCTTCAAAGAACTAAGAACTAAAAAGTGTACTTTTGTCTGTTTTGCGTGACTATATTCCGTAAACTCTGTATTATATTTATTCGCACATTCAAATCATTAAAAGTAGTTAAAATATACTATAGTATAAGATAAAATTATACAGACGAGACGTATAGTATTAGTCGTTGTAATCGGTTTTATTTTGTGTATGCGTTCTACCTAGTTGGTGAACACTGAGGTTATGGGTTATCTAAATACAATTTACTTGATAATAATCGATTTATTTGTTTATTTATTATTATTATAGAATATTGTATCACACTAGGTATCACTATAATTCAAAATGTACCGTATGTATAATTTAACTTAATTTAATTAATTAATTTAATATATATATATATATATATATATATTAATTAAATTTTAATTAATTTAATTTAGCCCACTGTCATTTATTAGATTTAGTAATAATAATAAATATAATTTCCATAATATAGTGGGTAAATTGTCATAATACGTTATTCGTTATTAATTGTAGTACTATAAAATACAACAAATATTGTGAATGGAATCATTTTCCGATATGTCTAATTAAAATTATTTTAAAGATTTAATAACTAAAATATATTATTATACATTATAGTTTTTGCTGGTAAAGCTTATAAAATACAACAATAACTGAGTTATAAATGTTATAATAATTGGTTTACGAAACAACACTCATTTTCCTGCCTTGTTTATTTTTGTTATTTTCTTGATAACTGTTAATTAAAGTTGTAAATAAAATGTATCCAATAACATCAAATTCGTTAAAAAAAAAAAAAAAAAACATTTTATCTAATTACGTAATAAATTGCTTTAGTTGATATTAATTAATTATATTTAAAATGCAAAGATTGGGTTTCAAAGTTTCAAAGTCCACCTTAATCTCTACCTATATGATTATATATTATTATTGATAAAATAAATATCAGCTCGGCCTTTTCACTAATTATCCATCATTCATTTTTAAAGATGTTTTATTTTAATACATTTAAATTTTGAATAATAACATACCTAGGTACTTTAAGTTTCTGTGTGTTTTAAAATTATTGAAATTCTATCTCAAAAGCATTCGGTAGATATTCAATAAACCATAGTTTTCTTTACAAAAAGAAATAAATAATATATGACAATTTTTGTTCAAGATTCGTTTCAATAATTGTAGAACTTAGAACTAGGTATTAAAAAAAATCAAATTAACAAATAAATGGTTTGCATTATCGAAAATTGTGTTTGAGATTTGGGAGGGGGTAACTCAGGATAATCTTGAAACCATACTGTAATGTATGTATGTCATTAATTTTTTGAGGGGACTACTCAAAATTTTGGAAGCTTAGCTCTCCATATTTGCAGTTGTTGTTCTTGGTATAAATTAATTGTGATGTTGAAAAATCATTTACAGTATGTATTTCCTTCTTGGATAATTCATTTGGAATAAACATTTTAATTTTTATGATCTTAATAATTATACCTATATTATTAAATAAAGAATTGTAAAATAAAATAACAAAATTCGACAAGTTTTTTTTATAAATATATATTTAAACATAATGCTACTGAAAACAAAACCAGTGTATCACGTTTAAAATAAAATGTTGAAACCATGTTATTGAATAAAAAGGTTTTATTATATCTAAAAAAAATATTATAATTACAATCACAATTTAATTGAGCTTATGTATTTAAAAAACAATACAACTTTTAGAGCCCCATCGTTCCCTATAAGCTGTTACTCAAATAGGGTAGTTTTATTGTACTCGGGGTGGTTGAGCTGGCGGACGCTGAGAAAAAGGTCCGCACTTACGGAGTAAAATCGGCACGCGGTTCCCAGTCGGCTGTTTGGTAGGCGAATCTCCGATGGTGGCGGTCCGCTGTCGCGATGGTAGAACGGGCGTAGAGCAATCGGATCCCAATGGCCGATGATTCACAGCCTCTAACACGTCTGACATCCGACGTTACATCTAACTAAATTTTGGTAAAGATTGCCGTGAAAACAGCAGTTTTAAGGAGTTAGATAAAAAGTTAGTCATCGAGTGTTAGCAGTTCGTCGTCGGCCCACAAAAATATTAAACGTCCACGACGTCACGTTTGGAACTACTCCGCCTTCCTTATACACAACCAATGCCAACTATCGATGACTGTCCACACGGGAACCTACATAATGTGTATATAACCTACATATTTTAACAATTTTATGAAAATATTTATTATTTAGAGGAACCAAGATATATTTGATAAGTATGATATAAATTTGATGTTGATTATATATTAACAATCTATAAACTATTCTATAAACCATTTTTAGTTTTAAAAAATATTTTCCAATTTATACTGATATACCTATCGCTAAAGTAGCAGTCGATATAACATCATGGTATCGATATTGGGTATGCAATAAATCGAATTTTTCGCCATCCCTATACCTACCTATACCTACATTAGCAAGATTGCTGTGAAAACGGCAGTACTAATTGTGTAGATAAAACGTCGATGTATGATACTAGTGCTAGTGGTTGGTCAATAGTCGACGGAGATGATTATCGGTGATAGGGCCGTGCTTTAGCGGTGATCGTCTCTGCAATGTTGGTCGTGTCTTGCAGAGATTCTCTCGTTTCTTCTCTGCGTCGATGGTCCATAACTTCTCAAATTCGATTCCAATTTTGAGAGTAGTTGTTGACTGTTGTCGATTTGAGAATTTTGAATGGAGTGACGCCTCAAGTCGCAATATCGGATACCCCCGTTAATAAGTATGTTCGTCGGCCTCCCGGAAGTCTCTGATTGGCTGTGATCATTCGCGTTTTCGTAATGTTAAATGACACAGTCAACGACAAAAGTGTCATTTTACATTCCCAAAACGCGTATCAGTCGTTCACTACTTGCATCGTTACAATATAAAGTTAGTACTTATTTCATGATAATGGTTTTGTTTATATATTATGATATACTTTTTTCTCAAATGTTAACGTAGGCATGATTGGTATAAGGATTTTTAACACTAAAATTCCGTGCATCTGACGTCTCTCTGCCCTATTCTGATCCGAATCCCGAGGTAACGAATATTTCTCCCACACTTTGAATAAGAAATAAATAACTTTACGATTACATTATTGCATAATATATTGTTTGATTTGCATCATTTAAGTTGGTCTATTACATAATAAATTATTATACTCCTATATACATAATATTCATTTTTTTTACACGTCCCTTCTACCAATACAGCAGATTTTTATAATATTATTTTACCATCAAACATTCAGAGATTATAATAATTATTATATATGTTAACTGTATAAAATTATAATACATATTATTATTGATATTGTGTTTACTGTACAAACATCAAAAAATAAGAAAACAATGTGAACACATATATTTCACCAAGTGGATTATTGCAAAACCAATTATAGACGCGCTGTTAACCGAATTTTTATTTATTATAAAGGTGAAGATAAGCATCTGTATGGAAATCAAAGGTTATGGGGATCCGTTGGCTGGAGCTTGATGGCCATTTTATCTGGTGCGTGTGTTGACTGGTACAGCAAAGGTCAAGAAAACAAAAACTATTCTCCTGGTTACATCCTTGCATTGATATTGTTTCTTATCGATATATATGT
>JAIPRK010000662.1:13106-39215 GCA_025469195.1 Chaitophorus viminalis
ATGTTTTTTCTATATTAATTTTTGTTAAGATCGTGGAACTATAATAAATATAGTACATTTTTTACACCATACGAATGACTTCCGTGTGGACAAATGCATATTTCCATCTGTATATAATATTACTATATACTACGTGTGTACGGAAATCGTTTGTTGGGCGTAAACAGTGTAAATAATTACCTTCACAGGTAATTGGAATTATTGCTTTTTTGTTTCAACTACTTAATCGTTGTTTACGTAATGTTTTATAGGTATAATTCTTGCCATATTAGTAACCAACAATTCACACCAACTAGCTATTACTCAAATCACAATAATATACTAGATATCCATGTTTCCAAAAATAAAAATAAATGATATTTTCTTATCAATTTTCGTTATGTTTTAATCAGAATATTTATTGTTTAAATTAACACAAAAATAATCTGAACACCATTTGTATATGCTATAACACCAATGTGTAGGTGACGATTTAAAATAAAATTTATTTTTATAAGTCTACACTCGTCAAGTTAGATTAACAAACATTTTTTATACGTGGAGAATGCATGGTGGTATATCCTTTTTGACGTTGATTTTTAAATTATAGATTTTTTCGATTTTTCTTACAGGTCGTACAAGAAAGTAATAACAGTGCTGCGGTTTCAGAGGTAAAACATTTGCTCCTGAAATGTAGAATAATAAGTTTTCTTATTTGGGTTGTTTTCATTGGATTTTTTATGTCTTTCATATGGTACTTCGTACTTTGGTAAGAAATAATTTACAGTGAGTATGGAAAATTACTAGAATATTGCAATTGCAATATAATTGGTAATCAGTTTAGATAATTAAGTTGGGACTTTAGAAATTAATAATGCATTTCAGTTTTTATATAGGTACCTAGAAGATATATCGGAAAATTACCATCCCGAAATGATGCCGTGGATGAAAACCCTCCAAGGGTTAGCATTAATAATTCAGTGTTTTGGCGGTGAAGTTCCATCATTTTTTTTATCGAGTATGTTATATTATATTATATTTAACTAAGTTTAGCATTTTAACAGTTCGATTTAATTTGTTTTTAGGTTATATGTTGCAATACGTGAATCATATGAATACGTTTTCCATTATATTCTTTGTGTTCACGGTAATTTTTTATTCGTATTCATTGATCACGAATCCACTTTGGGTTTTACCAATCGAAGTATTGAGCGGCATGTCATTTGCAATCTCCTTTTCAATAGCTATTTCGTATGCGGCACATGTGGCGCCTGTCGGTGCCGAAGGAACGCTCCAAGGAATCGTAGGGACAGCCTTAAACGGAATAGGTTTGCGCTTTATGGATTATGGAAAAAATATTGAAATTTAACTAACTTGATGTACGTGTATGATGGTAAAATAAAATGATTTATTTTCAGGAGCACCTTTCGGAAGTTTTATTGGTGGTTATATGTTCAAAAATATTGGCAGTATGCTTTCGTTTTATATCTTGAGTCTCGTTGCGATTATAATTTGTATTACACAAATCATTGTTAATCAATTGATCATTCGTTGTTCGAAAAATGAAGAAATGAATGACAAAGAGAACAGCAAAGTTGCTACTATAAATAAGGCAGATGAAATCACCAAATGTATATAGTTACTGGTTGGATAGTACTGTAAATGTTTCTAGTTGTATAAAAAAAACTGATTAGTGTTTTGAGTATTTGAAATAGATTAATAAATTAATAATATTAATTGTATATTAGTATTTATTTTTTTATGAAAATATTCCATGTCAGTTGTAAATTTCACGTCTGTCATATTTAATTTTTAAACAGTTCTCCTACAAGGGCACAATTAAAATATTTATATATTTAAAATATTTTGGTGCTTATTTGGTTGTTTTTAGTGCATATAAATTTGTCCTCTAGTAATCAATAAATACTAAAAAGTAAATAGTAAATATTAGTCTACGTCCGAGTGAAACGAACTGAACAATTTTCATTTGACTGTCTCGGTTGATTTCGAGATCGAGAAAATATCTCTATTACTTTCTCTCGAGTCTCGATTGTTTCAATCGCAATTGATATTATTTGTACGAAACTACATTTCGTTAAGCACTGAATAATATCTATGTGTTCAGTCTAAAACAAGTACCCTAGGGGACTAGGGATAGGAATTTTAACTAATTATGTTCTTTCAATTCTTCAAACTCCATATGTCTAAACTCTAAATTAATTTATTTTATTTGACTTTATTAAAATATCATTCAACTCAAGTCTCAAATGAACATTGCTCAATAGTTATTCAATTAAACCAATAAAAAACACTATGGATTTTTACTCAGAAATTATGTTTTGAAAGAAACAATTCTACTGATTAAAATAGCCATTTTACAATACATTCCAACTTTTAAATACATACGTTCCGGGAAAATAAGGTTTTTCAATTTTTGATTTTGGAGAGATACAGGAGACATACCTATACTTTCCGGATTTTTAAAGCCCTCCGAAATAATAATACAATATTATAGCCATTGGTCACGACGATGACACTGGGTATCGCAGTTCGCAAATTAATTTTTATCTTAGTATAAGCTAATTTCATTGTTGTGAGTTTACAAATCTTTTTACAATTTATGAATATATATATATTGTATATTGTAAAACTTGAATAGAAAATCTATGAATCCAACGATAATTCCTAGGAAAAGGGATAAAATATATTGTTATGTATGTTATGATTAGGGTTCGGGACGACTTGTTGCATTTGCATATTCATTAAAATGACTGCAGAATAATTTAAGTAGAATATAAATTTGTATTAAGACATAACCAATTGAAATATAAAATTTTCTATAGCATATTTTTGCATATTTTGCATTTTTTTAGGCAAAACGCATATTTGACAAATTTTGGCAATTTAATTGTTATTTATAGTATATTTACACGGTTTTCATTTGATGTTAAGCAAATTTATTTTAAAGGTTAACATTATTTTTAGATTCTGAACGGAGTGATGGAATCTATTGATTTTACAATGATGTGTGTTTTTTTTGTTTTTTGTCTGTCATCACGTTATGGGGCAGTAAAAATGCTTCGATTTTCTTAAGCAGCAACTTTTCTGAAAGGAAAGTGAATGTAGATAATACTTGGGCAAGTCAAAAATCCAACTTTTTTAATACTTTTTGAAAAAATCGAAAAAAACGATAAAAAAATTACGAAAAAACGGGAAATTTTACGCAAATTCACGTTTTTACAAAAAATATTTTTTTAAAATGCTCTAACTCAAAAACGAAAAACCGTAACCACTTGAAATTTTCACCAAATCTTTATATTGATGTTCTCTATACATGGTTAAGTTTTCAAAGTATTTTGACATATTTTGACTTATTTATAGACAATTTAAATTTTCGATTTTTATAATGAAAACTCTCGAAAATTTAATATGCGGTTTATAATAAGCTTGAATTATTGTCACTAAAAAATATCGAAGATCCTATCACTCCAATTTTTTTTATAAGCTCATAAAGCTCAAATTTGTATAAAATGTGTCAAAATCACGATAATTTACAAGTTATTTTATAGATAAAAATTCATAAAATTTTTTCTGTTTATACTTAAGGTTCAAAATTATAACACTAGTTTGTCCATAAGCTAATCTTCAAAAATATATAAAAAAATTTCTACTGGACTAAAAAGAAAAAATTTTATGACTGTTTTAAATTTAAATTTTTACGAAATTGCATTATAATTCAATTTAAATATAAAATACTATATTATTAAATAAACATTTTAGACCAACATATTAACTCCATTCAGAATCGTTATTCGTATACAATGTTATTTATCATTGCATTCAAATTTAACAAATCCATTGTAACAATAACCTATCCTATAATTATGAGGTGCACTTCACCCTCAAGTGTACAACAAAGTGAGGCCCACTCGTTCTTTTTTTTTACCTTCATGCTTTGGTCAATAAACCTAATCAAAGAATGAATTAGAGCAGGACAACAAGAGAAATATTTAATTTTTTCTTCGTATAAGTTGATTAAATTGATTATGTTTGAAAATGAGATACAGATAATTGTATTATTAACTGGATTTAACAAATAGGCGAAACACAAGGAAAAACGGTAAAAACAAAAATAGAAACTGTGTTGGAGAAAAATGAGGATTACAAATTGATGGTTAAAATTTCAAATACATTATCTAGGGACCAAAAAAGTTTCGAGGGTTTACCTGAAGGTTTAAAATCAAATGACTTGGTATATTTTAAATATGCGCCGATAACTTCAGTAGATATGGAACGTTCGTTTTCAATCTATAAAAATATACTGATCAATAATCGCGGTGCATTTTAATTTGATATAACCAGAAAATTTCTTATTGTATAGTCAAACTTTACAGGAAAACAATTCATAATTTTTATATTTAATATTAAATAAAATAGGTACCAAACCTTTTTATTTTATTGAAGGAGAAGACGAAGAAAATGAAATCGAACATACACAGTGATTAAATGTTTATTGTGGTAAAAAAAATAATACTAATTAAAAATTGCATTTTAAATGAATAAATCAAACTTCTAATTGCCATTAAAAAAATATTGATTTGCATATTTTTGTTCATATTTGCATGCATATTTCCTAAATTTTACGTGCAATAAGTCCCGAACCCTAGTTATAATAGACGAAATCGGTAGTTATTATACTTTGTTGTTGGAAATTGCAATCGTCATCAACTACTAGTCGAATTGTCGAATTTTATATTTGTATATAAATATAGTATTATGTGAAATCAATATTGAATCAATATGATGTAAATATAATTAGTATAAAAATCCGATTGGTGATGATGGATTTTTGAATTTTATTTGAAATGTTGGTTAAACTGAATCAATGAGTCGCCGAATCTTGAAACACTGATTCATCTCATCCAATTTATTTTAAAGAGTTCACTCACTAAGTCAAATAACTCAGTAGCTCATAATCCTTGAACAACATAACCCTAGTATACCCATGGTATGCAACGATCATGTGCTTCTATATCCGCACCTTAATAATCCAAACAATAATTTAATAAATATTTAAACATAAATATTATATTATTACTGTATATAGTTCAAGTGCGCGTGTGTGTTCAATAGAATAAGGAAAAAAATGACTTGGTTCCAGATCAACAGAAAGTTTCTGTTGATAAAAATCCATTACTTCATAGGACTTGGCGGTAAGAAGAAAAAACACGTACAATTTACAAATATGCAATGAATAACATAGGTATGTAATGTACGTGACGAAAAATGTAGTTTTCGTAATAATCGTTACAAATCGTTTATAGCGTGCTTGATTATAATATTTAAATGTAAATATATAACCGTTCTGTGATTAAACAGATAAACAACTGTAAAAATGATAGGCCTTAACTTTTAATTTGCTTATGTAAACAACAATGCTTACCCGAGTAATTCGAAAATAAAAAGAACTGGACAAGGACTCAATCTGGTGTATAGTAGAGAGTGGAGTGGATCTCGTTCATAGGATAGGTCATTATAATGGCTTTGTTAAATGTGAATGCAATGCTAGGTATCATTGCATATGAAAAATAATTTTGAACGGCATAGGCGGAACTACGGCCTGGGCTAACTGGGCCATGGCCCAGGCTAATTGGTTCCGTGTTAATGTATATATTTGCTAAGAATATATTATTTTAAATGTAATAAAAAAATTATCTGTACGTAATAAATAGAATAGTTCAAATGTTAAAAATATATTTAGCATTATAATAACTGGCCATCGGAATCAAATCATTATCAAAAGTTTTTAAATTATTATATTTATTTTTAGAAAATGTCATTTTGTGAGTCTCGCCATATTATTTTCATTGTTCATACGTTCAGTACCTACGGGTTTTATCTTTTTTTTTATTATTGTGTTTAAATGTCCTAACCATAGACATTATATAGTTATTAATTTATTATTTTTCTTTATTTGACAACCATATCTACTGGTGAACAAACTGAGGATACAGATGTTTGGTTATCAAAATGGACAAAATTATTCGTTTTATATTTATTTTCAAGTGTTAAATTTAATTAATTATATGCTAAAGCATTATTATATGTAAGATATAGGTATTTATTATCAAGTTATTAGTTTTTAAACCAAATGTACTTTAATATAATATATAGAAATTCGCAGTGTCACAACTTGGTGTATATAAGTGGCTGTGCAAGCAAATATTATAGAAAATAGGGCCCATGTAGCCAAGTACCTAAATAGTAAATACTTTTTAAAAATTAATCATTGTAATTAAAAAATTATAAAAAGTTCAGTATTACTATAACTAAGTATTGAACTACAATGTATCAATTGATTGATTCGTTAGCATAAGGAATTGACGAACGTTTCAATCATTACTGGAGTGGGGAAAATGTTGAAATTTGAATTGAGCAAAGATGACATTAATTTATTGAAAAATAATTTTGATTTATCAAAGGACGAATTTGTAAGTGATAAAGTGAAATACATATTTTGAAGGCATGAAATAAAGATGATATTTTTACCAATAAAGACTGTGCATTTTGGTTAAAATGGTGACAAGAAAATGGTATTAAGACCATTTTTTTCAGCATAGAAAAGTATTAAAAGTTTTAGTCATACCAGTGACAAGTGCTTCGTGTAAATGAACTTTTTCGAAGCTAATACATATTAAAACTAAGCTAAGAACGACAATGACTCAAGGGCGATTGGAAAATTTAATGCTTCCATATATCGAACAACCATGGTAAAAAATATCGACATGTGATTGAAGAATTTAAAAGAATGGTCCCATATGAACGTAGTTTAGCTTTATAAGTTTTAATTTTAAGATAAAAATTTAAATATTTTTAGTATCTGTGTTTCACATGTAACAATTAAGTTTATATTATAATTTATAAGTGATTCAATTTTAGATTTATTACATAAATAATTACCTATGTTATATATTTGTATTGTAATAAAAATTATTAATGTTCCCTATCAACCTCCACCCTTATTTCTTTTGAGTAGGTATGATAGGTGAAAATGACTTTCACGAGTGGCCCAGTCTAATTAAAATGTCTAGTTCCGCTTATGCTGAACGGAGATGATTTGTTAGTCAATAATAGGTACACATTATATTATTATATTTAAGTTGTTAAATTATGTCAATATTTGCTTTTCAAAAGCTTATAAAAAAAATGTACCTATGGATTTGAATAATTTTGAAATGACAGTAAAAAAAGCTTGTGTGGAATCTTCTATTCAATTTTTAAGTATTTTAATGCAGCAAAATTTTCTTTATCAACAATGATAAAAGAAAAAAATTAAAAAAATCCAGTATTTCAAATGCCAATTTTAATAGCTGGTAAATGTTTCAAGTATCTTTTTTTTTTATTATTATTATTAGTTAATCCGCGGCACCTGAGGCCATTAGATGTTGGATTTGATAGATTGTTATTACTGTGGATTTTTGAAATACGTATGTGTATATGTGGCATGGTTAACGTAGCTAAAACCCGGTTGGTCACCCAATCGGTTTTAACGACGCCGGACGGTGCACTTAACCGCAGCACTAATTAGCGAGTGCGGCTAACCACTCCGCCACGCCATACCACGTTTCAAGTTTCTATGACCTGTACTTTTTAATGATACCTATACGACATGATACCTATCATTGCATTCAAATTTAACAAATCCATTGTAATGACCTATCCTATGAACGAGGTGCACTCCACCCCCAACTGTACAGCAGAGCGAGGCCCATTCGATTCTTTTTTTTTTTTTTTTTAATTGTGTTTATTCACTTGTACGATTTAGGTTATGCACCATTTTCTCCGTTTATGCCAACCATATTAAAACAACGAGGATATTCAGCATTCATAGTTGGCCTAATGTACACGCTTCTACCGATTCCTGTGATTATAGTTACTCCAATTATTGCTGCCATAACAGACAAATACAAATGTCGCCGACAGCTATTTATTACAAATTCAGTACTCTTATTTGTATTGACATGTTTTTGTGCGATAATACCTGGTACAACGTCAAAAGAACTCGACGATTTAGACGTAATCATGTCGCCACTGTTTTGGTTGTTTTTCATTTCATATGCATTGTTCAATGTTTGCAGTAGAGTGAAAAGTACATTAGAAGACACGATTTGTATGAGTTTATTAGGTAAATAAATATATATATATAATACAACTTACAAATATTTAATCATATGGTAAATAGATGAACGGAAAATTTCAAAACCACCATAATACTATAAAATATATTAAAATCCGTTTGGGCATGGCGTGTAAATGTTAATTTAAACCGAGAAAAATACCACGAAATGACTATCTCTAGGATAATGCTTGCACTATTTACAAAATACATACTTACGTTCTTTTGGTACATTCGATCTCCAACAAGTTGATAATTATATATCGTCAAAGACCTAGGTTATCACTACCATCTTCATGAACTCTGTCTCTGTTTTGACTACCACATCAATTTCACCCGACTCCGCCACTACTGTATCTCACTCAACCTCTCTATTTAAATTGCATATTTGCATCCCATTAATAACCTATAAAACACTCGTAAGATTCATCCCATAATGTTGTCCTCTAATAATTTATTTTAATGGTATCTTGACACGAAAACCACTAAATCATCAAACCATTTTGATTAATTGATTATTAACTAAACACACAGTTAGTTCAGTTGCCGCTAGTATTTCAGCAATGCCCATTTAGTAGTATGGATCGATAGTACCAATATAATAGTAGTTAAAATATATAATAACACCACTAAACCCACATTTGGATTACACACGCTAGATTTGTTGTCCAAAATAAAATTGACGCCTCCAAAGAACTAAGAACAAAAAAGTAAGTTTTATTTTATTTTATGTTTTATGTCTGTTTACGTGAATATATTTCGCAAACTCTGTATTGTACTTATTTCTACATTTGAACCATTAAAAGTAGTTAATATAGATCATGATATAAGATTGTACAGACGTATAGTATTGGTCAGTGTAATCGGCTTTATATTGTATATGTGTTGTGACTAGTGGAGGATCACTGAGGTTATGGGTTAATTTGATATAATTTAGTTGATAATGATCGACTTATTTGTTTATTTATTATTTATTATTATTTGAAAATAGTACGTCACACTAATACTATAACTCAAAATGTTCCCTATGCATAATTTAATTTAATTAATATTCATGGTATTCAGTGTACAACCCACTGTCATTGATTTGATTAGATAATAATATTAAATATAATTTCCATAACATGGTGGGTAAATATAATATAATAATATAAACTATAATATATTACGAATTTTTGCGAATGGAATCATTTTCCGATATATCTACTTCAAATTCTTTCAAAGATTTAGTAACTAAAATTAATATTATAAAATATTAATTATTATATATTATATTTTTTACTGATATAGCTTATAGCTTATATATAATATAATATAGTGGGTGATTCGTTTAGGATGCTCACCCCCATTTTTGGTCGTAAAAATGACAAAATTAAAATTTTTTTTTAATCTTCAAATTAAGGTTAGGTGGGGTATGTGCGTGATTGGGGTAAATGCGTTATTCCAATGTATATGTTACAATGTCCGGGCATTGTATACATTAACCGAATTTTCCACTTTGCCCGTAACATATATAATAACAGATGCATATATTGTAGCAGACATTACTTAAAAATGATATAAAATATTATTCCAAACATTCTTATATATAGAAACACTGTGGTATCAATATTTGGTAGTGTAGATTTTATTAAAGATATTTCGTTGTTGATATCAACTTTTGTGATATGACACCATAAATCAAAATATTCAGTAAACTGTTGATATTAACATTAAAACTGAAAATTTCAAGTAAGTTTTGATTAATAACTTACATTAAATTGCTCAAATATTCAATGACACACTTAACTCGTATGAAAACCTATACGGGGATAGTGCGTTACTTAATATCCAGGCAAGTGCGTCAGGTACATTACATTAAATAATATAATGCTGACCTAGGTTATAATTGTTAAGTTGTCATTTATATATTTATATGTTTATATATTCATGAAAATTAAATAATAATTTCTTGTTGGTGTATATAATGGCTCGTAATAGGGTAAGAACTACCAACAGAGTAGAATCCTACACCAAAAATATTTTTTTGAAAGCTGTTGTTTATTTTAAGACAAATAATAAACATATTTTACTTTTGAAAAATGCAAAAAATACAGAATTTTTTGTATTTTGACGTCCTTGCCCCATTGTATTTAATATACATAAACTAATAGAAATATATCCCAATGATGCACTTACCCCAAGTAATGTGGAAAGTGCGTCATTTGATAATTTTTTAAAAAAAATTATTTTAAAAATCTAACTTTTAACCAAATGCATTTCTGATACAAAATATGAATAACCTATAACTTATGGAAAAATATGATATTTTTACCGAAATCATAAACCTAGAATTTAAGTTTGAAAAAATAAAAGAAGTTGAACTTTTTTTTTCGTGACGTACATACCCAAACTAACCCTACCACAAAAACTATGTTGTCCGCAATTTTTTATTTTCTATACCCCCCTTAGTATGGTCTGTGGTGATACAAACTTTTATTTTTAAAATGGGAATGCCCTCTTTTCACTACGGTATATATATGGTATACCATTGGGATTATATTTCTATGAATTTTGATGTATTAAAATCAAAATTGGAACGAGTAGTTTTTGAGTTATTTTAATTTAAGTATTACGGAGATATTCCTATAATAATAACATTGTAATGTAATTACGAATTGAATGTAAGAACTAATTAGCAATTGTGTGATGATAAGAATTAACATATATACTTTAATACTTATATTATTAATACATATACGCAGAGCTGGCGGAAGGGCGGGCAAACTGAGCATCCGCCTTGGGCCTCGCGCTTTATTATGGGGCCTCGCGTTTTTAGATTCTGAGTGGATTTTATTTTTATTGGTTTTTTTATTATATTCGATAATAATATGGATTTTTTTTGTATCGGAACTACTTATCTTGCATAATCATTAAATAATTCAATTTTTATATTGTCATATTATGAATTTCTAAATTATTTACAAATAAATATAAATATAAGTATAATAATAATATAGTCTTAATAAGGAATAATCTCGAACTGATTGGTAATCGTGAATTTTGCCCAATATGTTTGCCTTAATTATTCAACCCGATTTCATTTTCTTTTGAGTTGTCAGCTATCGCCGTCATCGCTTGACAAAATCACGTAAAGTATTTACTATAATAAATTATTAGATTATAACAAATATTGATGGTTAATATTATTTTAGTTATTATTCATCTATAAAATATTTTATTTGAACGGTCTTTATTTTTTTTAACCAACATAAATAGTTTTTACTAGTTTATTTAGTTATTTTTTTCTGAAATAAATTTGGTTTACTCTGTAAACTTTACAGCATAGGTTTGTGCAGATCATAGATGTCTTTGGCAGGTAGTGAAAAATCACAATTTTTTTTATAGATTACAAATTGTTGCTTATTTATAATTATTATTTTGCTCTAATTTACGGTTCGCAAGTCGTACAAAACTATGACCTATACGAGATACGCACGCCTATGGTTTATGAAGTATTTAATTCCAATGGCTATTTTTACAATCTGCAGTAGTGGCTCGAAGGAATTATATTTGAA
This sequence comes from Chaitophorus viminalis, assembly GCA_025469195.1. Lineage (NCBI taxonomy): Eukaryota > Metazoa > Arthropoda > Insecta > Hemiptera > Aphididae > Chaitophorus > Chaitophorus viminalis. Next base: position 24,819 of record JAIPRK010000662.1, read on the forward strand.
TCACGTGATTCACAGAAATATTAATGGACAGGAAGTATAATGTATAATATTATCAAAATGTAATACATAATATTGATTAGTCATATAATATAAGTATACTGTATAATTGGTTTGGAAGTAATATTACGTTGTATATTTCTCTGCATGACTGCATATACGTATACATCGAATCTTATAATGCAACAGATATATGCTATCTGCAACTGTATAAGTATTATTAATAATTAATTATTTTTGGTCTTTGATTATGAAGTTGTAATCATAATAAATATTTTCTTATTAATGCTACGTATATAAAGCTAATCACCGGGTGCCTATAATTGATTTAACACTTTATCACAGAATTTTAAATTTGAATAATTCCGAAAATACTGATCTGAAATTTGATTACGTTATTCCAAAAATTCCAGAAAAATAAACTGAATATTATTTCACATGGAAAATATGGGATTTTCATTTGAAAATACAAAGTTTGTATCACCACAAGATATACCAAGAGTTTCCTAAAAAAAAAAAAAAATAGGTAAGTAGTAGAAAATACAGTTGTTAGGTATCTATGGTAACTTAAAAATAAAATAAAAAAATTCAAATTTTAGCATTTTTACGACCAAAAATGGGGGTGAGCATCCTAAACGAATCACATATATATATATATATATATATATATATAAGCTTTATACAATATAACAATAATTAAATTATAATTAGTTTTATTTTACTGCGTCTTTAATTTTTATCTTATTTATCCAACAATTATATATTACAACACTCTAGTAGTATAGCCGAAGATAATCTAAACATTTTTAAATTCAGTGAAATACCTATACGACCCTTATGAAATGTCTAAATAAGTATTTACTGTAGTACTGTATTGGTTTGGCTTTGGAAACAATGACAGTGGGTAGACCAAATAAAAACAGAGGATAAAATGCAGGATTGTTGTAACTTGTAACCCAGTCTAGAATTATAGAGAACATATATTATTGGAATAATATTATAAGATGCTCCTTGAGCAGTTGATTATAAAGTATGTACTGCGTTATAAGTATTAAGTACTATACGTTTATTTTGAGAATTTTTATAATACGAAACAACACTAATTTTCCTGTCTAGTTTATTTAGTTATTTTCTTGATAATTGTTAATTAAAATTGTACATAAAATCTACTCAATAAACACATATTTATTTAAAAATAAAAAACATTTTATATACATAATATATTGCATATATTAATGCATATTTAAAAATTATTCATTAGATGATATTAATTCATTATATTCAAAATGTAATGATTGGATTTAAAAGTCCACTGTAAACTCTAACATGATAATTATATAATATGATTGATAAAATAAATATCAGCTCAGTCTTTTAACTAATTGTCCATCATTAATAATTTTAATATATTTAAATATTCACATACATTAAGTTTCTGTGCCTTTTAAAATTATTTAAATTATATTAAAAATGTACTCAGTAAATATTCAATAAAGCATGATTTTCTTTGCAGAAACAAAAAATAAATAAAATATAATATACGATAATCTGTATCTAAGATGTTTCAATAATCTTAGAACTTATAAAACTAGAAATTAAAAAAAATTAAACTTCATTTACATTCTGTCAATTTTATTCAACAGGCATCGTATATTAAAATTCAATTTATTAATGTTTTTGATTCTGAACGGAGTGAATTGATTGTATTGATTTTACAATGATTTATGTTTTTTTTTTTTATGTGTGTCTGTTATCACTAAAATACTGTTCATGCGACGTTTTTTGGTCCTATTCTAATCCCGAATAGAATCCGAATAGAATCCGAATCCCGGGGGTATCGGTAATCTGTCTCCCACATTTTATATATATGTATATCACATTTTAAATAACAATTACATTACGTTATATTATTGCATAACATATTAGTACATAGTATATACTCTTATAAACATAATATTTTTTTTACCCGCCACCCTAATAATACAGCGTGTTTCTATATTATTTTACCATCACTGATTCACAGTAAATAATTATATTATAACTACTATTAAGTATTAGATAGTATATTAATTATATATTATGATTCATATTATTATTTATGTTGTGTTATCTACTGTAAAAATAGCAAATCAAAAGATAAGAAAACAGTGTGAAAAACACATTTTGCACCAAGTGAATTTTTTCAAAACCAATTATAGACAAGATTTCGTGTTTCTTATTAAGGCAAAGACAAGCATCTGTTTGGAAAACAAAGGTTATGGGGATCCATTGGTTATAGCTTGATGGCCATTTTGTCCGGTACGTGTGTAGACTGGTACAGCAAAGGTCAAGAAAACAAAAACTATTCTCCTGGTTACATTCTTGCCATGATATTGTTTTTTATTGATATATATGTGGTGACAAAAATTAAGGCAAGTACAAATCTATCATATTGCAATATTATTTAATGATTATATTAATGTTCATAAGACTATAAGTCGGTAAAGATTGTAAACAACCGACACACATCTCAGTTTATGCAATAAAATTTATAAATTGATGATGGATTTTTGCTCGCCAATTACACATCATTTGCTAAGTTTTTGATAAACATTTCAATTATAACTTTTATTCTATTACTTTTGAACAATTTAAAGATAGTATCATATTGTCAGATTTCTTCAGAGCATTTCATTTTCATTTATCTCATGATTTTTAATATTTATTTTCGTTAAAATCACAGAACTAGTTCTAATAAGTGTTGTAAATTTCGTACGTCATTCGAATGATTTCCGTGTTCCATGAGGACAAAACTAATATTTCCAGCTGTATATTATAATACTAGTTGAATAGTTCGGCTTCGCACGGAACAATCTTGTCCAGGCCATAGTTTTTAATGTATCACACATTATTTAAATTCTAGCCATGTTATATATAACTTTTATAATTTAACCTTATTTTTGATATTTACAAAAGACTATATTCACATATTATTATACATTTATATAGCGAGCCCGACGGACGTTGTTCTGTTTAAAAATACATGTTATCCTGATCGTGTGTGTGTATCTTTATACTATAAACTTAAAGCTGTCTTAAATAATACGAAAAAAAAACTCAAATAATTTTGATGACAACAAAGAACCAATTTCATGATATACTTGGTTTTGAATCTTAAATATGTAGCATACAACATAGCAAATCTGAGTTTAGTAGAACTAATTATCGAACATAAAGGAAAGTTTATTATCTGTGTCTTCTTGAAAGTTTTTGTACGAAGTTATAATTTTTATGTGAGATATGAGTTTTTTTTAAATTGTAAATTTTACATAGTCATAGCTCGCTTGAAAATTAATGAAAATATACTTCCCATTAAGTTCGATAATGTCAAATTACTCTAACATTAAAGCTAGGTAATAACACAAAATTAATTCTACTTTACGCAGATTTGCTATGTTGTATGTTTGTAAGACGGAGATAACACATACGGGTGTGACCACAGATATATAATAACTAAATAGCAAACTGATTACATCTGACGCACTATGATTAAAAAGCCGAAAACCATATGGGTGATAGTCAATGTTTACGTTTGTTATCACTTTATTAATTCGAATTTATCATCATATTGTACAGATATTATATCAATAATTTATTGTATAAATCTGAGTATTATGTTTAGTCGATTATTGCTATTTTGCCAATATAATTTTCATTCTTCATAAAAAAAATTGTTTTATGTGATTTTTAATTACAAACAATTTTTAATATTAAAAATGCCGACTTCCTGTTCAGCTCATCGCTGTACAAATAGAGCAAAAGCGGGGTCAAATATACATTTTTTTAGATTTTCTTTAAGTGATGCCGAAAGATTAAAAGGTTGATTAAACGCTATCGGTCGCAAAGGATTTGTGCCAAATGGTGGAAGTCGCTTATGTAGTGATCATTTTAATCGTTCGGATTTTTATGATAATCCGGGAGGAAGTTATAAATTAACTTTGAAAAATGATGTTGTACCATCAGTTTTTGAACCATCAATTCACTCCACATTATTGCCTACTAAACTCTTTTCAAACGAACCACAAGAAAAAAAAATGTAATACCTACAATATAATTGATAAGTTAACCAATAACTAATTGTAAATTATTTGTTATATTTATAGTTATATTTATATTTATGTTATATTTGTTATATAATTTGTAGAAAAAATTCTCATTATTATTATTATTATTATTATTATTATTATTATTATTATTATTATTATTATTATTATTATTATTATTATTATTATTATTATTATTATTATATTCAGTTGTATAAAATTTTATAGTTAAATATATAATGTATTTGTTATACTTACTTTTTATTTTATATTTAAATAAATTACTTATTAGTTATTATTACTAATAACACTTTAATTTAATATATTGTATTTTATAGTGGTAAGAAATGATAACAATAATTAATGTAAACATTGACTACCACGCATATGGCGGTTGACTTCCGACTGTTATACTAGTTAGCTATCTAGTTATTGTATATATCTGTCGGTGTAACGCCGTCTGAATACCCGTGAGTTATATTAACTTTTCATTGAATATTGTGAATTTGGAGACGTTCGTTACGTAGATCACCAGGATTCAAGTGAGCTTAGGTGCGATATCAGGTATTTTCTCACAACCAAATATGTTATTATCAGGTAGGAATACCTTGGGTTTAGAGTTCAGACTCGCTTTCTGCATTGGCCAGTGCTACATAGCGATTTGGTAAAATTAATGACTCAGAATTATTAAAAAAATGACAAATTATTTTCTCATTTTGTTGAGGTGTGATTGATGGCGAGCAAGGGCAAATGCCGTTTTCATTTATTTGTATAGGGAAATCGAGGTGGCGTCTCGTCTGGTTGTCCGATGCACGGTGCAACATGAGTAAGTTATGTAACACATAACGCGTGTGCTCGTGGTACTGTGGCAGTAGTTGGCACTTGTACTACAGGTGAAAAATAACATTTTTATTTCTATTACATGTAATTATTGGTCAGTTGATGAAAAATATTATATAATGTGAAAATGTAGTCTATTTCTCGAAAAGTTATGCAATTAATGAAATTATTTCGTATCTACCAAATTGTAAAGATAAGGTTTCCATTTCATGAAATGGATGACTTTTCGTAAAATGAGCAATCTCACCAAGTGTATGCAACACACACTCATCCAATACATAGATCACGATTTAATATAAAATAAATTTTTACAAGTCTATATAATTGTCAAAATTGGTTTAACAGCAGTTTTTTAAACTTCAGAATGCATGGTGAAATTTCTTTTTTACAAATGGTATTCGATTATAAATATTTTTCATTTTTCTTACAGGTCATACAAGAAATTAATAACAGTGCTGTAGTTTCAGACGTAAAATATTTACTCGTAAAATGTAAAATTTTAACTTTTTTACTTTGGGTTGTTTTTATGGGATTCTTTATATCTTTTATATGGAACTTCGAACTTTGGTAAGCAATCATTTAAAGCGAGTATAGGAAATTACTAGAATATTGCAATTGCAATTATAATTATAAAAAAATGCAACTTTAATGTAATGACCTATAATTGGTAATCCATTTAAGTGACTAAGTTAGGACTTAAGGAATTAATAATATATTTCAGCTTTTATATAGGTACCTAGAGGATATATCAAAAACTTACCATCCCGAACTAATGCCGTGGATAAAGACGATCCAAGGGTCAGCATTAATAATTCGGTGCATGGGCGGTGAAGTTCCATCTTTTTTTTTGTCGAGTATTTTATATAATATTATATTTAACTAGGTTTAGCATTTTAACCGATCGATTTCATTTGTTTTAAGGTTATGTGCTAAAATACATGAGTCATATGAATACATTTTCCATTATATTCTTTGTGTTCACGGTAATTTTTTCTTCGTATTCATTTATCACGGATCCTCTTTGGGCTTTACCAATCGAGGTATTGAGTGGAATGTCGTTTGCAATCTTGTTTTCAACAGCTGTATCATATGCAGCATTTGTGACTCCTGTTGGCGCCGAAGGAACGCTCCAAGGAATCGTAGGGACTGTCTTAAACGGAATAGGTTCGCAATTTATGGTTACGTATATATATATAACTGACTTTATGTACTTGTATGATGGTAATAACCAGATAAATTATTTTTAGGAACACCCCTCGGAAGTTTTGTTGGTGGTTATATGTTCAAAACGATGGGAAGTATAGCTTCGTTTAAGATCTTGAGTTTCGTTGCGATTACAACTTGCATAATACAAATCATTGTTAATCAATTGATCGTTCGTTGTTCGAAAAATGAAAAAATTAAAGACAAAGAGAACTGTAAAGTTACTACTACAGATAACGCAGAAGAAATCACAACGAAAATATAGTTACTGGTTTGGGTAGTATTATATAAAATGTTCTTAGTTCAATCACCGTCTAAAAATATGAAAATTATTCAGAGATATACATTACTAAGTCTTACAATAAACTTTCATCAGACGATCATGCAATTGAGATTGCTTCAAATATTTAAAAAATGTTAGCTTATATTTTTTAGAATTGTTTTTTAATAAATAATTTCAAACATCAATATAGTAATATATTAAAAAATGTTTGGGTAGATTATTTTAAAACTAAACATTGACATACTTTGAAAAAAATAAAAGATTAAATAGGTTTTAATTATCTTTGTCTACTAAATTTGTAATTTTTTTTAATTCTATTTTCCAAATAAAATACAGTATAATATTGATATTCAATGCTATCATTAATTGTTGGTAAGTATTATTCATTTTTGTCATTTTTATCAACTATTGATTAATAGTTTGAAAACAAATATGGTAACACTGATAATCACAATTTAAGATGAGTGCTATTAAGTGACAACAAACAATCAACGTATATATAACAAGAACGTTTATCAATACCACAGTTATATTATTGTTTGATTTTTAAATGTGCAGAGGAGGGTTTGTACAAAATTAATTAATCTTAGTTTTAATTTACCTAATCATTAAGTTTAATATATTTTTACTATAGTTTTTATTTTTTTTTTATTATTATTAGATGTTACCCGAAATTCTAAAAATGTCTGTGCTGTTTTGCAACTCAGGGCCAAAGGGGATACATTTTTATGAAATATATTATAAGAGATAGATAAACATGTTATAAAATATCCTGGTATTTAAAATCGATTAATAAACATGTGCAATGATATTATATTCAAAAAAATTGTTTCAAACGTTTATGAAGCACAATGCTTTTCTGCCCTTGCTGATGAAACGGCATATATTTCAACAACTTTATGCGTTCGATACATTGACTCTAAAGGAAATTTAATGAAAACTTTTTTAAATTTATTGTTGTAAAAAGTCTAACTGGTCTGTCCGCACTAATGCAGCTATATTGATTGGTAAAAATATAAAAAAAAATTATTTGCATTTTTTTATTTTTAATGTCAAATGTCATACATGTATTTTAATCACATTACTCGTTTCGACAGCGACCCCTGAAAGAACGTTTTTAACACTCAAACGAATAAAAACATATTTATGAAACTCTATGGGTCAAAGAAATTTTAAAAAAAATTTTACACTTATAATTGGTTATAATGTTCTTAAAATTGTCTTTAGAATCGACTTAATGGACTTTGTATGCTATGCGTACACAAAGATATAACTGTTACACCTCGATGTTCGATCATTGTACACAAGAAACTTGGACTTTGTATTGTAATTAATATTTTGAACACAATACAACATAAACATACTATATCTTAATACTATGAATAAAAATGTAGGTATATTCGATATGTCTATTAAAATCTTTACTTCCTCCCTCCCCCAGGTAAAGAAATCCTAGATACGCCACTGACTTATCATATAAGTTACATGGTATAGTAATTTATTTAATTTCTGTTGAATATATTCTCTACAGAAGGATAGTATTTTTATATTAAACCGTAAATATTCTTTCATATGAAGTAAAATACTTTAAGTACTATGCAAATTTATTTAATTACTTGATTCTAATCCTTCCATTAATTTATTCAAACGAAAAGTGAACCTCCAAAGTGCTACAGGTGCCAGGATTATGGGTATATACGTACTACTTCCTTTTACTTTTGACCCCTAAAAGTACTAACTATAGATTCTCTTTCTTTTCAAATAAATTGTTATATAAGAAAATCGAATCATTTTTACTGTTCAAAAATGTAATGACAGACACAAAAAAAAATCACGTTGTAAAATCATTACATTTATCACTCCGTTCAGAATCTAAGATATGTATGAATCATTTGTGTCTATATGAACATATGTTTGGCTCATCGGTAGCGATACAATGTTAACCTAGATAGTAATTATTCTTAGGAATGAAACAATAATAATTTTACTGTAGTAAAATAATTAAAAGTTAATCGATGACTTTTAGGAATAATTTTTATGTTTTTCTACGTTTTAGTAAAACATAAAAAATAACTTTTTATTTTATTATTATTTTCAAAAATATTTAAAGCTTATTCTTCTGAACATTTCTATGTAAAAATTTTTTAGTTTTTACTTCCATGAACTTCATGATTTTTAGTACTCTTTTCTTTCAGCAAAATTCTAAATAACTTAATCTTAATGCAGTTTTACTATCTACCTAAGCTTTTAATTATATCTATAATGCGCAAGGTAAATAATAAAAGAAGAAAGATTTTTACAAATTTTTAAATTTATAATTTTAACATATTAATTCCTTATTTTTCTTCTGGTTTAAATATACTTACTCACGTAATAAAATATAAAGATTTCATCATTAACTTGAATATAATAATATAAAATAAAACACCCATAGGTTTTCACTTTTGAAAATTAAGGTATGCATTTTTTTGTAAAAGGCATTTAGTTAAATTGCATAACAATTAAATGTTTGACTACTCACCTCAGCATTTATAGTAATATTAATGCCTGATAAAAGTATATGACTACGACATATACATACAATGTATGTATATATATGTATGTCATATTTACATATTATTGTATATAAAATCAATTATGTAATCATATTTTAGGCATATTATACCTTAACTCGAATATTGGTAATAACAATGAACAAAAAATATACTATTACAAAAATATTTTCAGTAAACCACATACATTGTTATTGGAAACAGCTCCGATTTTAATATCACATCTAAACAAATTTATAAGAATAGTTTCATTTAAGCAACAGGCTATTATTGGAATACCATGAAATGAGCTCAAAAACATGTCAACTAGAACTACATGAAATTACACCATTTATTTATTAACACCGTGGATTTTTACATTTGTTACAGTTCCAAAATATTTATTTACAAAATATTAAATTTTAGAAAGATAAAAATGCTTAAAAATGAAACAAATAGCAGTCTAAAATAAAGATATTATTAAAAATAAGATTACCGTGCACATTTATTCCCATATTAATTTTCAAGTTTTATCAAAAAATTGTTTTTTTTGTCCCCGTATAACTTTACTATAACATCATACTATTTTAATAAAAGCTTTAATTAAAATGAAATAAAGTAATGTCAGTCACAAGTGCTGAAATCCACTACGTTCAGAAAATCGTTTGATTCTTTGAATTAGCAAAGAGGACAAATAAAATTATTAAGGAAATTATCAGTTGATATTCAATTACAAAAAACCTCAATAAATTTTTTTTTGTTATTTTAAATGCATAGTATTTCAAGCAGAATACTGTTTAAAAATGTAATTAACTAAATTGTTGTACAAGAATTTCCTCATCGTATGAAAAATATTGATGTGATAACAGCGTAGCTGACTTTTAATCATACTATACACTGTACGTATACGGATATAGGTATGTCATTCGTAGTAAATAATAATTAATAATTATACAACGAAGAATTACTTTTTAATACGAAATCAATTTTCACCACATTTATGTCAAAGTTAGTTTTTATATTTTATACTTAATAGGAGTGTAGGTATATATCACAAGTCATAGACACACGCCTGATAAAATATTATTTTAAAAACACGGAACAATATAATATTTCAATTACCTGATCTGAATTTATTTATCCAAAGTGCTTTAAATGGTAAATAAAAAAACAATAATAGAACAATAAAAACTAAATTATAAATCACTTCTTGAAATTATACAAGATAATTGATAAACACTTTTGCAGAACTTAAGGATTATTACATTGTTTAAATTATTTTATGAAATAATTAATAATTATTTTATATTTTTATGTTATATATTTATTTTAAATTACTACATAAAATAATTGACTGCATAGAAATTTTAAAGAATAAACTGTTTATTTTTATGTTTAACATAATCTGGTATAAATTACCTTCTAACTATATAAAATCCAATAAAGTGTCCTGAATGTAATGATGTTTGAATTCGAGTACCCGATATTATTTTTACGGATTAAGACTGCTTGAGTGTATTATAAATCGATTTCAGAGTTGTAATAATTTTCGATAAATTTGTACTTTTCATGTAGGTCCCCATTTTACCGAACTTTAAAGTTTCTGCACAGTTAATATCTTCAAAACGCTCGATAGTTTTTTCTAATAATATTCCTAATGCAATATAGTCCAACTGGCTCGTTAATTTTTCAGAACTAAGTTGGCCAATAGTTGTGATAGTAAAAAGACCATAATCCTGTATGAGCTTTTCAAATGGAAGATCATTATATTGATCATATTGTATTGGAGACATCTTATTTTCACTTAATGAATAATCCAAGACTTCAAGAGTCGTGTAAAATAAAACTAAAACGGTCCATTGCAAAACTTCATTCACATACCTTAGATAGGAATTAATATTGAATAAGTTTTGAGTTATATCTTTGAGGATGTTTGGCATTTGGTCCAATTCTCCTTTCCAAAATATACTTAGTTGTGGTTGATATATGTGCAATGATTTAACAATGGATTGAAGCGTCTTCATTTCAGAAGTTTGTGTATTATCATTTTTAATTTCTACATTTCTTTTAAAGCTATTTTTTTTCTCGAGTTTTGAATTTGTTTTGGATTCAATCATGTAGTTTTTGAATACCGAATTACGGTATTTTGGTATTTTGCAATTAAACATTTGGTACTTGTCATACAAGTTCATTACGTGATACATTGTTCTTTTTCCTGTATCAAGTGTGTTTCCATCTTTTGGGAAATTTTCTATATTTAAACGTAAATATTCAATCGCATAAAGTAAAAGACTTTTCGTATCAACATCACCAGTTAACATAAAACTCGTCTCTTTGGTTTTTGGTAATTCCGTCTGCAATATATCTAAAATAGTTGATAATGCTTCCCTGGGCTCTTGTTCACTATCTTTCATATTATTATTGGTACTTTTTTCGCCAATAGATAACATATAAAAACAAGATCTATATAATTTGTCTATCATAGTTGTACATAATTCATTATTATATTTGTCAGTTATGCTATTCATATACTGGATTTTTTTTAAAGCCTGAGTGTGTTTGACCACCATTGAATAACTATTATCGAATTCATTTTTTAGTACACTAAATATTTGATTAAAGTATTTCATGTTTGTTATGGAGAGTAGGAACGATATAAATTCATCTAATGAATTACTACTCGCATATATTTCTAAAGTTGTCGGTGAATAATTTGTTCTCGAAATTGCAGCTGCTTTCTTTTCGATCACCAATTTTATTAATTGGGTATTTTGAATACTGTTGAATAAAATTACATCTTCAATCATTCTTAATATTAACTCTATATGTTCAATGAAATCCTTCGGAAATTCCATGGCTTTCGATTGTAATAAAAACCACTGGTAATTTTGTTGGTATTTTTTCTGTTTAATAGTCTTTTTAGATAAATATTCACTTGAATTGGATTTAATTAACTCTTCTAATATTCTTAATGTTAAAGAGTAAAGAGTATGCATAATAATATCAAATATTGATCTCTGAACCAAGAAAATATTTTCAATCGTTTTGGGAAAATTTTCATAATTAAATTCTTTTTGGAAATTAAATGTAGAATTTAATTGAGTTAGTACATGGAGAATGATATTGTAATTTAACTCATTATCTTTAGATGATTTTTTATCGGATACATTGTTGTTTATATTATATTTTAAAAAATAAGATGTTGATAAACCGGTATTACTTAATAATTTATCATAATATGCTATTAAATGTTGTATTTTTTCCTTCCATGAATGTTCTTCATTAGTTTCGTCCCTATCTATATTTTGTATTGAACAATTTGAAATAATGAAACTTTCAATTAAATTTATTAATTGGAAATTCATATTTTCATTCATATTGAAGTTTTTTTCGTTTCCTTGTGCATTCGGGGTTTCTATCAAATTATTTAAATGAATATTTAACGAAAATAACGTTCCCAAGAAACTAAGTTCATAAGAATGACAACTCGGAACGACGTGCAAAAAATCAAATTGTGCAGATATAGTTTTTAATATTAGTTTGTTGATTTTTATCGAATCAGTTTTAATGTTTTCCTCAGTTTGAATATTTAATAAGTTCATAATTTGTTTAATCGTCCTACTGCATTTGCATTGAAACGCTATAAACATCGCACTTGACTTTTGAAACATATTTTCTTCGGTAATTTTTAGTGGTGAATTTACGATATCAGACAATGTTGTTATTTCCCCATTTATGATTACAATTTCCTTGGATATATTATTGGCTATATGTGCACTGTCGAAATGCCAACTTTTCATGTTGGAAATATTATTGAGTGTTCTTATATGGTTGTTGGTATGTATATCATAACTATGTCCGTATTTTATTGTTCCAAGAAACAATATGAAATATGAATACTTACCAAAGCAAAACATTTTAATCAAATCAAGTTATAACTAATTCACAGTTGCTATTATTTATAAAGTAATTAATATTTCCAAACAGGTTTTTGAGAAATGTTAATAAAAACTATTATTATGATGTTTAATAAATAATTGTTACTGTATTATTTATTGAAAAATTATTTCCATGAATCTTCTAATCAGCATAGCATCAAAGTTATCTAAAACAAAGTTATACTACTACATAATTTGTTACTTGTACATAATATTATGTATTATGTAAATGTGTTAGTGAAAATATTAAAATAAATTTTTTTTTTTTAAATTCATAGATTAATTTTTATAGGTTATTTTTTGGTACATTTTAATACTTCAAATTTCAAATGTTTTAGCTATTTAATTATACATGATTTTTCATGATCCTATAAGCTAAAAGAAAAATAGTACTTAGTAATAGTATTTAATATTATTTTATATCATAAAATTATTAAAATTATAAAACAATCACGAAGTATTTTAATCGATCTTAATGGTAATTAGTGGTTAATAAAAACTTATCAGAGAACAATATAAGCTGGTAAATTAAATTAATATCAAATAATATCAAATACCTACGGGAACACCAATAAACCTGGAATTTAGAAATCTGGACTGCGAAATTTAAACGTACAAATCTCGACTTCAATAGTATCTGTTTTAAGGGCATGTGTAAATTAAAACAAACATAAATACTTAATAGTACTTGTAATTTTATTTTAACTATCGTTGCGAGTAGAGTTTTTAGGTGTTTATACAAATTACAAAGGACTAACCCCAAGGCGCAATTTTAGTTTTGTCTTTGATATATCATGATACATATTTTATTACTTAAATGAAAAATATCTTTATTGAAATAAATAACAACATTTAACAATAATTATGAAACCTATATTATTATGTTCTGTGGCCTTATAGGTTTATCCGAAAATGTCAACGTTAGACCATCGGTCTATTATTTTCTGACTCACCTTTCCTACGAAGAGTATCATGCGGTTTTTGAAAAATGTAAATGCTAAATAAAGCTTTGAAAACGTTTTAAGAAAAATGTACTTTACAGTCATTTTATTGCCTATCCATATTCCTGAAAACATGAAACCCCATTCTAGGTTTATATGCGCTCTACGTCCAGAAATCTATGAGCCGGTTTTATATGGTCCAGATATTATGTACATTTCAATTATGTACGATCCAGATTATTAGGTTATTTATTACAGGTTTTTACGTGTACCCGCACTATTTTTCTGTACAATATTTATAATAAAATTTCTAAAAAATATGGAATTAGTCGGAAGTTGAATGTTTTCAGAAAAGTAAGGATTATAGTTTGTTGAACTGCAACTTCGAACTTTTAAACTATTAAAGAAAGGTGATTTTTAATAAAATTACGACTAAAAATTGCTAATTTATGAAATCATAATTGTCGTAAAACTTTAATCAGACAACATTGATATTCTTACATATTACGATTGAATTAAGAATGTAATAATTTATTATACTAATATTTTCATTGTTTAACTATTTTCAATTAAAGTTACAAG
>JAIPRK010000662.1:39315-152513 GCA_025469195.1 Chaitophorus viminalis
GTCTTCTGGCTGAAAACTATTTACATTTAGGATATTATTTTATAATAAATTATTTTATTAAGTGCACTTACTTTAGAGAAAAAATGATACTTTATAAATATAATGTCAGATACGTCGTCATCTATCTTGTTTAACTATTTTCAATTAAAGTTACAAGGTCTTCTGGCTGAAAACTATTTACATTTAGGATATTATTTTATAATAAATTATTTTATTAAGTGCACTTACTTTAGAGAAAAAATGATACTTTATAAATATAATGTCAGATACGTCGTCATCTATCTGAAATCAAATATTGTTTTAACCTTTCACAACAATTTTAAAACTGTATTTCATGTAATTATAACATTAATTAACGTATTCTTAAATAATAAAGAATTAAAATAAATTTAAAATCTTATAATAATATGTATATTTTTAAAAGTATATTAATACAAAGTAAATAGATTAAATTTTAATGTAAATCGTTTTCATTCACCATTCAAGTAATATTTTTTGGTAACAGCACCCGGCTGAGAATCTGTAATATGAGATAAACCACAATTTATATTATAATACGTCAGTACCAGAATACCTACTAAGTGTTACATTTTATTTTTCAACAAATTTTAAATGATGATACAATCAAAGTAGCACTTGTATCTATATGAACACTGGCATGACAAGCACATTACGTTTTTTTTTATTATTAGTACTACTATCAAACCATATAAATTCATCATCTTAATTCGTAATAATTATAGCATGTGAAATAAAATACTTCAATGCGTTTTACCTTAAAGCTACTTCATTTAAATACATCGTATGTATCTTACCCTAAATTTTTACCCTGTACATTTGTTACCTGTTGAACTATTTATTTTTTTTTTACTTTTATGTCAAAAGTATAGTTTCTTTTAAATATAAATTACATTATAAAAGTAAATGATGACTAAACGTTTAAATATTACATCATGCCTTATTTCAATAATTCTATGAGATGTCATGTTGGAAAAAATTTAATATGTATGGTAATATAAATTTAATAGTTTACATTACAATAAATTTTAATAATTTATTGTAGATCAAAATAATAAACTACATTGATACGATAAAAATAACTTAGTTTCTGTTTTTTATACAGATAGTCATTCAGATACATCCAAAAATTAATTTGGAAAAATAAATACGATATTTCACTAAGTGAATAGAAAATAAAAGAATAGATTTGTCATCGGGATTTTACTCATAGTTTTATAGCTGTATTTTTTCCAATCGACAAGTTCTAATTTGAACGTTATCGTCGTTATCTCTTCACGAATATTCTGTCCTAGGGGAGATACAACTAATGACAATAACGCTCAGTTTTTATGGTCAATCCTACTTAGAGTAAGACTTATGCATGCAATTGCAATTTGCAGTAAGTAATTATTATTGTAATTTAGTAGACGTATAAACTAAACATATATACGAATATATTTTGTTATTGATTCAATATTTAATCTTAATTTATTCCATTAATTGTGCTGTGTTTATAAAAACCTATGTAATCACTAACCACTGGTCTTAGCTGGTCACTGGCTAAGATCATAATCTTATGGATAGTTCAGTAGTTGTATGGTTGGAAAATAATCATACACATCGTACATAACTATAAATGCAGGATGATAAGTTGTTCAGTTAGTTCCCCGATGAACCTTCGCATTCGAAAAACGATTTTGAGCAAAGACTGGTGTAAATTATACATCTAAATATCTCATTTTGCATTAGTGTAACTAAAATGTAGTTATCGCTTTCTAAGATAGCTTCAAATTAAAGGTCTTAAAAACAAAATATCATAAAATCACATTGTACGAAAATTATTATTTATCATACAAACAAAACAAAAAGAAAATTAGGCATAAAAATATCTTAGAAAATATTTCAATACATCTCGGTATTAAAATAAGGCATTATATTATAGAATTTATTGAAAGTGTTTAGTCTGAAATTAAAAATTAATCACAAGAAAAATGTTTGTAATATTATTAACAGTATTAACAATGTAACTATAATAATAATAACTGTTATTATAAAATTGTATACAGGTAAGGGTATAACTATAACGGAATTATTCGTAAGTTTCGCTACATTACAAATTACATAATTTTATTTTATTTATGTTGATAACCTTTTGAAGGAAAATTAAATATATAAACAGAATTACAATTAATATAGTTTTAATTTTAAATTAAAAGAAAACTGTTTACAAGTTATGAATATACACATTGCAATTGGTAAGAACATTAACAAAGACATGGATTTTAGAGCATTCATAAAAATAGTATTAACTAAGAAAATAATCTCTTGACTTTTCAGTTTCGAGTGAAATATCAGAACCTATTCAGTAAAAATGTAATAGATTTCAACATAGTTTCTCGAATGTTTAACTAATATTATGAAAAAACCTCGCTATTTAGAATATGATACGATGATTTGAATTCACAGAAACTGCGTATTCACGACAATTAATCATAAAATGACGTCCATGCAATGTGTGACATAATAATTTATTAATACCTTTCAATATGCGCTACTGCGTGTTATTACAATTCAACTTTGAAAGTAGGTTTATGCAAAAAACAAAAACATAAAAATAAAAGACCAATGTTGTACATATGTTAAGATTTTTATATGAAAAAATAACGACTATAAAGTATAAATCTAGTTACATTATAATAGCACTGATTGCATGATTAGCTAATTAAGCTGTGAAAATGATTGTGTCGTACTATTGTATGATATTTAAAAATACATTTTTTTCATGGAGTAAAGGAACCTACCTTAAATATTATAAACCAGAATGTTGACATTTTCTCCACTTCAGAAACCAGTTATTCGTCTCATATGGGATAGGAATATAAGCCAAATCCCAAAAGAGATTTGTAAGTGGTGGACCACACAGGGACACTCAGAGACGTTCTCAGGAATTTTTTATAGGGGGTTCTGGAAATTTACTATAATAAAAAGATAGTAGGTTACCCCCACCCCCGCCCGTAATTTTATCTATTATTTCGAATGGGTCTCTATATTTTTGTGCTAATTTGGGTGATTTTCCTATTTGTGAAAATGGAAATTTTACAAGGACAAGGTCACCAGTTTTGAAATTTATTATTCTATGACTTTTGTCATATTATAATTTTTTTTTTTTTTTTTTGATTGCTTTGAGCTCTTTTGACTATTTGTGGAATTTTTTTCCCTATATAGTTTAACTCTTCTAAGTTTTAATGATTTTTGTATGTCATATGGCATTCCTTCTAGCATTATTCTGTTATCTATTGGAAAATATGGCTCAAAGCCACGCATTAATGAAGGGACTTTGGTTAGTAGAAGTTTGAGGGGTTGAGTTGTATGCTAATGTACCGTAAGGTAGGAAATATGACCATCTATGTTGATTATCGTCATTTAAATAATTTTTTAAGAACTGCATATAACTCTGTTAATTTTTTCAACGAAACCTTGTGTTTCTGTTGAATAAGCCGTTGATAGTATTTGCTTAATGCCTAAGTTTTTCTTGACATCCTGTACTAATTTATTTTAAAAGTGGGTGCCCCTATCAGATGAAAATTGTCTAAAGCAACCTCATCGTGAAACAATTTGTATTAAAAATTTAACTGTTGATTAAGTTGTGGCTGATTCTACTGCCTTAATGAATATATATTTAGTGCTACTACATGCAGCTACTAATACATATTTCTTTTTATTACTTGATATTAAAGGTCCTAGGTAGTCAAAGACTAATCTATCCATAGGCTTGTTAGATATCGGAATAGGTTGTAATTGCCTTATTGGTTTACCGAGTAATTTTTATTAATTTGTCATTGATGGCACCTTTTTATGAATTTAGTTGTGTCTTTAGATAAGGTGGGCTAATAATATTTATTTTGTAATTTATGTATTGTATACGTGAAATACCAGTGTGACCACAAATAGGTGATTCATGATAAGATTTTAATACTTCATTAATTAATTGTTTAGGTAAAACGAGTAAATTAGTTATGATGTTGGGGGGTAAGAAATGTTTACGATATAATATATCATTAATTAGTACAAATTGATTTTCTTTTGATATTTTTATTCACGTTATCTTTATTATTAATAGCAGTTGTTATGTCAATACAAAATTGGTCATTGCATTGTAATGTTTTTATATTTGTGTTATCAATTACTTCATCGTCATTAATAATTAAGTTAATTGCATTTCTTGATAGTGCGTCTGCTATACTTTATTCTCTTTGCCCTTTTTATATAATATTTCGAAATTGAAATCTAATAGTTTTAAAGTTAGCCTAGCTATTCGGGCTAACGGTATTTTAATCGTTTTGTGTAACGTGAATAAAAACACACATTGGATACCAGGCACAAAATCATCAAAACCCTCATCAAAAGTACCCATAAAATATATAAAGATGAATAATACAATTCCATTACAAAAAATAACATAAAATATACGAAAATATATAAATGATATCAAGAACCTTGACATTAATGAAAATAACACAACATAAATGACTGATATAAAGGAAATATTTATAAAGCAAAAATATGAAATATAATCGATTTTACACTGTATAATTTGAATGTAAATTTGACGGGGAAAAGTCAGACCGGTATGTGACCATAAATCGTTATTAGAAGTATGTGTGGAAAAGTAGGACGTTTTCAGCCTATGTCCTGGTCATCCTGGTAAGACTAGTCGGCAAATCGGCCGCGGCGTTGACCTTACACAAATCGGCAAGAGCAACAGCGTGGTCCGTCGCAGGAGTTAATAAGTTATACTCTTGAGCTTTCACGGCTCGTGTTTCTAAAAAATTGAATTGAATCGTAGTTGCGAGCATTCCTGTGAACCATAAAAAACCCTGATAACATACTCTACTACACATCAATCTAACGAGTTAGTCACGGCAATCTAACTTTTTCGACATCTATCCATAGTTAATCAAATTTTATTATTTTTCATATGATTTTTACGAGCATCAGGACCATAAATATTCAAAGACTTACATTTTCAAGATTTTAGGTAAAAATGTAAAATATAACTTTTATTTTATTATATATACGTGAAATTTGAAGATGTTACAGAGATATTTTCAAAGTTAATCCATCTATCATCATCACCCACTTATCATTAAGAAAAAACGATGTATACATCCTAAAAATATATATTTAAATATATTATAATCAGAATAATTTTAATCGTATAACTCTGAATTCACGACAGTAAATACTATTTTACTTCATGCGTATTGTGTGACCTATTAATTTTTACTATATCTTTTCAAGATAAGTTGTTTCATTTTAATCTGCTTAAGTATATAAAAGTGGGTTAAACATACAAATAAGAGAACAAAGTTAAAAATAAAAATAAATTTTTGTATAAAAATAACGACTTAGTAATTAGTAAAATTATACTGTCAACAATAAGTCCCCTAAACTATTGAGATCATTACATTAATTAATATTTAAAAATACAATTTTCTATTTTTTTTTTCTCCAATGAGACACTTGAATTTTTTTTAAGACGTAAGTTAAATATTACAACAATTTGTTAGGTTAAATAGTGAACCTTTTTTGGCACCTTTGGATACAATGCAAAAGAAGGATGTGTATTTTAGACAATAAAATAATTATGGTAAAAATATGTTTTTAATTGAGCTTATTATGATATGTCAATTCACGATTTACAGGAAATATATATTATATTTAATTATCTTGTTTCGAAATTAATACACTCAAGTACCTACTCAAAACAGGTCAAATTTCTTTAACAGTATGAGTAATTTATATCGTCAATTTTATAAAAAAAAATATCGATTGTTAAATTGACATTATCTAGTATTTGAAACTATCGTAGATAACCTCGTATAATCGTAAAAGTCTTATGTTATTGATAAACTATATTACAATTGTATAACGCAATAGATCTAAACATCAGATATAAACATAAGCAGTAAAATAGTCTAATAATAATTAACATATTGTTCAGTAGTACAACATACTATTTAATACAAAATTATTATTATTATTTTAAATCGATTGCAAAGTACAAGATGCATTTTTTCCTGATCAATAAAAAATTTTACCGATGAAATTGCATTATTTATTAGGAACTTGTGATATGATATTCTATTTATATAATTAAACTCTTTTAATATATTCTTAATTTTTCTATAATTTATATTTTACAATTGTAAATTTATTTATTTATAAATTAATGTTTAGTCACCCAGTATAATATATTCAACACAAGCTATAGAATCTATACAAAATCAGTTTTTTAAGCTTATTTTATATGTAATGCTATACGACAACTTCACTCCTCTTATCAGCCATTATTGACTTTTTATACCTTGAGTCATTAGAAATAAAAATTATAAATCCTTGCATTATTTTTAAATTACTTAATGGAAACATTTATTGTTCTAATCTACTTGCCGAATATCTTATCACTTATAGCACTTATCAATCTAATCATTTTTATAAGTCATTTCAGTCCACAAACTATAGGTAGTCTAATTACTCTTGTGAATATATGCATGTTGATCTTTTTCTTTATGTAACTGTTAATGTTTTTAATACATATTTAAATAATTTACTTTATAAAAAACCAAAATCTTTTCTAATAATTGTATACCTACCATTAATTAATTTATATTGTAATTGTGCAAGCCGCCTGCCTAAATAATTAAATAAGCATTATAATTTATTTATTTTAGAAATACACACCCTGGAGGCATTCAGTACAGTTAATTTATTCTTTATACATTGTTTATATGCTATTTCCAATAATACAAAAGATAGTAGAATATACAACAATAAATCTGATAACGCATAGATGATATAGGTTAGTGTACTATGGATAGAAAAGAAAAAATTGTTTACTACTGGTTGTAATTGAATGCAGTTTAACTAATTTTAATATTAATACGTATTGTAATGCAATTTATACTCAAAATTTATTTTATATACATAAGTAGTGCTAAAAATTATTTGTTTTGAGTATCCAAATTAATTTATCCAAAATGTAACAATTAGTAACTTATTATAAATCGTTTAAATGTATAATTATTATAAACCAATATTAGAATATATTAAAGTTCTTTTACCACACGTATAAATTGTGTTACACAAGTCTTAATTGCATGTAGATATGTATGTAATTACATGTATTTATGATATTAGATCGTTAAGCACAAATTTTACTAAAGTTGTGTTTTATACTGAAATATTTTATCTATTAAAGAACCAGATGTTTTTGGTTCCGTGTGTACTTAATCCTAATATTTCTTCAAAAATCATAAACAAGATAAAAAACCAGATAGGCCTCACTCTGCTGTACAGTTGGGGGTGGAGTGCACCTCGTTCATAAGATTTGTGAAATTTGAATGCTATGATAGGTATCATTGTATACGAATAACGATTCTGAACGGAGATGATATTTTGGTCTAAAATGGGTATATAAAAATATACTAGATATTTTATATTTAAATTGAAATATAATGCAATAGTATACAATTTCGTAAAAATTTAAATTTCAAACGGTCTTAAAATATTTTCCTTTAATTCCGGTAGAAATTTTTTTATACATTTTTAAAGAGTAGCTTATGGACAACCTAGTGTTAAAATTTTAAACATTAAGTATAAACAGAATAAATTTTATGAATTTTTATCTACAAAATAACTTGCAAATTAGCATGATTTTGACACATTTTATACAAATTTGAACTTTATGGACTTATAAAAATAATTTAAGTCAAACGATCTCTATTATTTTTTAGTTACAATAAGTTTAACTTATAATAAACATTGTATTAAATTTTCAAGAGTTTTCGGACTGCCAAATAAATTTTATAGATATTTCAAAAAAAAAAAAAACTTACAAAAATCAAAAATTTAAATTGTCTATAAATAAGTCAATATACTTTGAAAATTTAACCATATATAGAAAAAGCTAATATAAAGATTTGGTGAAAATTTCAAGTATTTGCGATTTTTCGTTTTTGAGTTAGAGCATTTTAAAAAAATGTATTTTGTCAAAACATGAATTTGCGTAAAATTTCCCGTTTTTTCGTAATTTTTTTATTATTTTTTTCGATGCTTTTAAAAATTATTGAAAAAGTTGCATTTTTTACTCACCCGAGTACCATTTACATTCACTTTCCTTGCAGGAAAGTTGCAGTTTAAGAAAATCTAAGCATTTTTACTGCCCCAAAACGTGATGACAGACACAAAAAAAAAAAATAAAAATAAAAACACACATCATTGTAAAATCAATATAGATTCCATCATTCCGTTCAGAATCTAAAAAAAATTTGGAAATAAAAGCTTATGATCAATGATATCCATTCATATGATTTAACTAAAACCACTTTTTCTACAGAATCTAATCATGTCAAATGAATGTATGAAAGCACAAAACATTATTTTTCGTGTTAACAGTTCTATGCTGTCAAATACTATATCCTAAAACCTAAATAACATAGTAATAATGGACAACAATTTATTTAAAACACATTATTGTAAATGGTAATCTACATTAATAATTAACTTGTTAGACAATGCGAATCATTATGCTAACATATTTTTCATAAAACTAAATAATTAAGAATTCATTTTCTTAAGCAAAAGTCAACTTATAGTTTATACTTATATGTAATTTAAATTATGATTAAAATTATAGGTATTGTATATTTCAAATGTGCGTGCAGATTGGCTTTTATTATAATAAAAATGAAGAATGATTGCATGTTGAAATATCTTATTTAAGAAAATGTTTACTCTATACCACGGGTCTCCAACCTATTTTCATGGAAGGCCAAATTTGAAATTTGCTTCGAAATTGCGGACCAAAATTACTTAGAGATGCATAGATAAAAAATTTAATAGAGGATGGACAAGAATTATTTTCTGACCCTTATGTAATTTTATATTTTATTTTAATATAATTGTAAAAAACAACACCTAAAAAAAATGTAGTCTATAATAAATTTATAACCTAATAAATTATTTTTCAAATCAGAAATTAATTATTCGAAAATCATTATAATATTTTTAAAACATAGTAAGTTAGTTTGGGGGGCCAGTTAAAAAAGCTTGACGAGCCGTAGGTTGGAGACCACGGCTCTATTGTCTAGCTCTATACCATCAATTATATTAAAA
Source organism: Chaitophorus viminalis (assembly GCA_025469195.1). NCBI lineage: Eukaryota > Metazoa > Arthropoda > Insecta > Hemiptera > Aphididae > Chaitophorus > Chaitophorus viminalis. Next base: position 48,493 of record JAIPRK010000662.1, read on the forward strand.
TAAAAACATTACATAATATGTGTTTATTTACCATTTAGGATCGGCTTCGATACTGTGTTTTTTGCCGACAATAATAAAACAACAAGGCTATTCACCAGTCATAGCTGGCTTAATTTTCACTTTACTTTGCCTTCCTGACTGACTAGACCAGCTGTTGGAATTTTGACAGATAAATACAAATGTTGAAAGTCGGGGTTATTAGCTTGCATTATGTTGGCCACTTTAAATGTAGTTGTTCTACTTTTTCTACCTGGCACAACGGTGAAAAATAAATTGAATGACGCAGATGTAATCAAATCACCGCTGTTTTGGTTATTTACCAGTACAATGGTTCTAATGAAAATAGAAATAATGGCCAGAACCATTTTGGAGGATACAATGTGCATTAATTTATTAGGTAAAATTATTATTTTCATTGATAAATATATTGTAACAAAGATTTAGTTGATATAGGGAAATTATAGTTTCTTTTTTTTTTTTTTTTTTATTAATTACCCTTACAGGATGTATTATTTTTTTTTTCTTTGCACTGTGTACAATATTTTACTTATCTGTTTTATTATCAATTATTCTACTTATCAAAATATTCATAACAATTATCACAATAGTATGTAAACTTGATAATTTCATAAAATAATAATTTGACACAATATTTAGGTACCTATATTCAATTATATTATTATTTTTTTATAAATATAAACATTATAAACTAAATACTAATAAGGACAGATCACCATTCTAACAAATGAGCATTCAAGTGTATATATCTTATTCTTACTAGTTTTCCTAAGTTAAACCACTTAAACTTAAAAGAAATATACCATAATATACGGGCAGCTACTTCTGATTATTAAATTATCAGTGTTTTCAAAGTCAAAGAAGAAATAGTTGATATTTTTGCATTTGCACAACTATTTTATAAGACGCTAGATCTATATATTACCATTGTACGCTGAGTGTTTTGTACATAAATTTATCTTTTATAGAAGTTAATAGTTATCTAAAATTTTATTTAACTATTATTCATAAAATTATAACAGATAATAAATAAATGTAAAGTTATATTTCAGTTGTAACTCATACTTATGATCGTATAGACATAAGAAATTACTAGAATCATAAATACTTAGGTAAGAAGTATCTATAGATAATTTCAGATAATAAACTAAATATAATACTGGCACATAAAATGCAATAATAAAAACCAGTTATTAATAATAAATTATAAAATGTATGACAACTACTATTGAATTATCTTCTCTTGCAAAATTTTAAATTGAATTCGATTTTTAAAAATATATGAACGTTAAATCAGTTCACTTTTTGTTAAGGTGAAAATAAACATAAATATGGCGAACAGCGAATGTGGGGATCAATCGGTTGGGGCAACATGTCTGTTTATTCTGGTTTGTGTATCGACTGGTATAGTACAGGACAAAAATACAAAAACTATTTACCTTCTTACATTTTTTCAATAACATGTTTCATCTTAGATTTATTTATGGTTTCAAATAATGAGGTAAATATTAATGCTTACTATATTTTCATTACCAGTTAAACATATTTTGTTTAATTTTTAAGCTATTGAATTTAAGAAAAAATAAATAACATAATTAGTTAATTCTCTGAAATATTCAAGCTTACTCAAAACAAGAGTTTATCTGATTTTTCTTTTGAAACAAAAAATTCAGTGTTAAGTACCTATTTTTTTCATATAATTGACGACCGGCCGACCGGGCGGGGTATACCTGTTTCATGCTAGAGCAATGTTTCCGTCCGGACCTACTAACTACTTCAATAGTTTTATTAAAAAACATAGATAATTAATATAACTAATAACTATTAGTTATAGAATATAACTATTCAATATTTATTCTGTTATTTCCATTCTAAACTTTTGATAAAAAAAAACGTTACCATAATCATCACACTATATTTGAGCACATTTTTTTTGCTTTTACTGGTTACTCAAACCAGTGATGACAAATCAGTACAAATAAGTATCAAAAAATGTTTCACCGAATTAAGAGTACAAGCATATGTTTTATGGGTTGTAATTTTCGGTGCACTATGTGCTTTCATATGATTCTACTTATCATGGTAAGTAAAGGTTTACTTTGGCATGGTATGGCGGAATAGTTAGCTGTAGTCCCTTATCAGTTCTGCAGTTAAACATCGTTCGGCATCGCTAGCTCCCGGATGGGTAACCACCCGGATTTTTAGTGACCAAAATACATATGTACATACGTGTTCCAACACATACCGTTCCCAAATAAACCGTTATTATCCTTTAATAGCCATAGTTATCGAAGCTTAAAATATACATATTTATATTTATATACTCGTATAAAAAACCAGTAGGTATATACTGTTTAAAATGTGTAAATGATCAAGGACATAACATTTAACAATCTATATATATAAAGAGAGATCTATATTTCCAGTTTCCATAGTCCCGTAATCACGCCTTAACATGAGAACACCTATTTACCGATTTGGCTAATATTTTTCTTTTCACGTGTTGACAATAGTTTATTTGGTTTTTTTATGAAGAAAAACATTAGAAAAGTTGCACGGGTGCTACTAATCCAAGTTCTAAAGAATGGCTGTTGAATTATTTTGGTTGTCATGGTGACTAGAAACTTTTACCACATACTTTGTATCCATCATTGTCATAAAATCAACACAAAAATATTACCTTGGTAACTAGCATTGAAAAGAATTATACCAAAGTACAACTAACCAAACATAGCTAGGTTCTAAAAAATGTAATGTCAAGTATTCCATTGAAAACTATGCCCTATATTTTGATCAAAGACTTCAAAACTGATCCGTGCAAAACCGGATTATTCAGTTATATATTAATTACTAATTTCTAAAATATATAAAATACCTATCACTGCCAAAATTCATATAACTATATATATATATATATATATATATATATACAAGCTAAATTACCTGGCTTCGCACAGAAAAGTCTTAGCTGGGCATAGTTTTTAATAGAATATGTATAAATAAATATGTTTGGTCAGCTTTAATTTTCTTCTGACCAAATTTCTTCCCCGTAGCTTCAGTAGTTCCGGTTCGGGAATTTTATTTTTCATACTTTTATTATTAGTCAATTTTTTTTTTCATACGGCAATTTTTAGCCAAATCAGTTCAGCCGTTTTTGAGTTATAAATAGTGGAACTAACATGACTTTCTTATATATAGCTGAATTACCCGGCTTCGCTTGGAGTAGTCGTCGCCAGGGCATAGTCCTTAAAGGAATAATACTACCTTACATTTTATAGAGCCGAGCTATGTTTGGTTAGATTAAAGGTACCTTAACGTCCTTAAATATACTTTGATGTAATTTTACATAATTTCGCTCGGAACATTTCTTCGTCGATGCAAACATATCTCAATAGTAAAAAACGAAACTACCAATTATTTTTCATACCTGTAGCTTCAGCGATTAGCTTTAAGGTACTTTAACTTTGGTGAAATTTTATATTTTCGTTTTCTCATTACTGGTTACCAACTATCAAGGTAATATTTTTATATATTAGTTATTTGATTGTTATTTTGGTTATTATAGTGACTTGAAATAAATACTGTTTATCCAATATCTTAAAATCAACATTAAATATTACCTTAGTAACCAATGAGTAAAAAAAAATACGTCTGACCCAGAGCCCAAACAGTCATCAACCCTTAAAAATGCGATTTTTAAAAAATCCTTTCTTATTGCACGGTGAAAATATGAGAAGAACCTCTATTCCAAATTTCAAGTCCGTACGTTGAGTAGTTTTTGAAATACAGCGATCAGTGAGTCAGTGGTATTTGGATTTTATATGTATATATATATATATGAGACATGTAATACGTGTATGTATTAATATAACATAATATATAATATATATTTAATATTTGGCATAATATATAATATAGTAGTTTTATACAGAGTTATAGATATGTATACAAATATAATTTAATTGGCAATTGCTTTCATGCCAAGTATTCTTCCTTATAGAAATACTGATTAACATACATTTAAATTTTTATGATAATTATTATAGGTACATGGAAGATTTGGCAAATGTTTACCATCCTGAAACAAAAGTTTAGATTAAGACGATTCAAGGACTTTCGTTGACTGTTCAATGTTTTGGAAGGGAGGTTCCATTCTTCTTTTTATCTAGTAAATTATATTGTTTAGGCATAGAAATTATTTACAACATTAACATGATATGGTTGTTTTATATTTAGGTTTCATTCTCAAACGCGTAGATCACATGAACATATTTTTTTTAATGCTCTTCGTGTTTTCTGTGAGGTTTTTCTTGTATTCAATAATTAGATATCCAATTTTAGTTTTACGCGTCGAGCTAATCCATGGCATGACATTTGCATTGACCTATTCAGCGCTTGTTTCGTACACTAATCATATCGCGCCTGACGGTACCGAAGGAACGCTTCAAGGAATCGTTGGTGCAGCTTTCTCCGGATTAGGTAAGAATATTATGTTTATCGTTTACAATTTTAATAAGTAATATACATTGAAATGATTAAATATATTATAATACAATTTTATCGTTTTAGGAGTGCCTATTGGAAGCTTCGTTGGTGGCTACTTGTTCGATACTTCTGGAAATATTACTTCATTCAAAATATTGAGTATTACTACGTTGATAATATGTATTACTCAAATAATTGTAAATTAGTTAATTAATCGATTTTCCAAAAATACAACTATCGAATGAGTTTTGCTATGTGAATACTCAACTGTACGTTTGCATTCATTATTTTGGTATTCTCGCAATTGCAAAGGTGATTCCGGGACCCGGGTGATGTATAATGGACAATGGTCATCCACTACCAATATACATTGATACGATTAAATATATTGTATTGTAATACAATTTTATCGTTCGAGGAATGCCAATGGGAAATATTGCGAGTGGTTACTTGTTTAATACTTTTGACAGTATCACTTCATTTAGAACTATCAAGTGTTACTACATTTATAATAAGTATTATTCAAATAATTGTAAATCAGTACTATGAAATCGATTTCCTAAAAATACTAGTAAGCTTTTTGAAGGTGTATCTTGTAGAGTTAATTCTTAAAATAAGTGTATTGTGTTAAGAATTTTAGTTTCTTCTTACTTTTTAAAATTATCGTTAATATAATAAAGGTATATTGTATATACTTACTGTATTCAAGAATGAATAACATAACAATTATTATACAATGAGAGTTATTATAATTAGTTTACGATACATATTAATTAAATATACACCTACCACATTTTTTTCCTCACTATGGGAAAGGCTTTGACATCTGGGGTCTAATTACTCATTAAACTAAAATTGTACATAGATTTATTTAATATTACATAAATATATATACAAATTTACATATTAGTAGTCTAAATTAGGTTCGTAAGTTTAGCGGCGTTGTTAAAACTGCAGGTAGAATCTGTTATGGTTTCATTACCTTCCTTTCTTCCCTTATTTTGTTACACCACCCCGGTTCAAGGGTGCAGGATACATCGTTCTTCTACGTATTTAAACAGTGGAGTGTAAAGTATTAAATTTACAGTGGTCAATCACATTTTTGGCAGTTAAGATGTTCACTGTAGGTGAAAAGTTAGGATGATAAGAAGGTAAGATGTATGACATATCCAAATTATAGTTGTGATATTGTTCACTTTACAGGTTGTGTTGTTGTCAGGTCACCATTTTTCGATGATTTTTTTTTTTAATTGTTTCTAGTTTTTTGAGTTTTCTTACTTGAGCAGGTAAGTGATTTGAAAAATTGGTATGTTGTTTGTTTGGCAAAGGAGACCAAGATTTTTTGTAACGTATTTTAATATATTTTTGTTTCGTCTAACTGGAAGTGGTGCTTCTCCTAAAATGCATAGAATGCTGAATGATGACCATATAGAGCTGGTATGAATAATAGCTGGTAATGAATAAAAGCTGGTATAATAAATCTAATTATTTGGTTATGAATCTGAGGATTTTTTTGATGATAGATTAATTTATATATTATATTAGTTTAATTTATATATTAGTATAGGTTTAAAGATTTATTACATCCATTAATGAACATTAAACATTTAAACATACGTGCATCCAATGATGGTCACAACTAAAGAACAGTATAATATTGTTTTGCATAATTTTTTTAAATCTTTACGAATTGTAAAACGATTATATTAATAGCAATAATGATTGTGCATGATTGGGAATATTTTAAAATAAAAGAATACTTCGTATAATAAAGAATATTGTAATTCACTAAGACAAAATCCTTGTTGCATTATTTTGAAAAATTTGCATTTTATGTTATTGTATATTTATATTACAGTACAATTATAAGTAATAATATGAACATTTATCAATACATTTTGGTAAATAAAGTAAAAATATATTATTTCAGTATTATATTATATTATTTATAAAAGAATAGTTTGAACTGAAAATAATACATGTATGTAAAAGTAAAAGCATATTAGAAAGTTATAACTATTATAAGTTTATATCCACCAATTTATATTTATTTTCTTGATTCAAACTCATCATCAAAAAATATTTACTAACAAAACCTATCCAGAATACATAGTTTCATCGTTTGGATGAAATAATTTTTATTGAGATAATGAAATGTATTCTTTGTAAATTGTACAATACAGTTTTAAACTATATTATAGTTGAACAAGTATAATGTTCTTGTTTCGAACGTGAGAATCACGCGACATGATTACTCATTGTTAATTTTGCATAAGTTGTTTACTTGTTCAGCGTTCTTAAGATCGAGCATACCGATTATTCATTTCAATTCGATAATTTTACTATTATTAAATTTTACTAATTGTATTACTGGTAGCATATTATTTTGTTTTCTGTATAATTCCATGATAAAAATTAATTTCTGTAAAGGAAAAAACATTACTATTTTGTCTTGATAGATAAATATTCTAATAACAATTTTATCAATAATTCATTTATGGATGCGGTGCTATATACGTAATGAAAACAAAGCTGTATACTTATAAGAAAAAAGAACGGGTGGGCCTCGCTTTGCTGTACAGTTGGGGGTGGAGTGTACCTCGTTTATAGGATAGGTCATTATTACAATGGATTTGTTAAATTTGAATGCAATGATAGATATCATTGTATACGAATAACGATTCTGAACGGAGTTAATATGTTTGTTTAAAATGTGTATATAATAATATAGTATTTTATATTTAAATTGAATTATAATGCAATTTCGTAAAAATTTAAATTTAAAACAGTCAAACAATTTTTTTCCTTTTGGTCCGGTAGAAATTTTTTTATATATTTTTGAAGATTAGCTTATGGACAAACTAGTGTCAAAATTTTGAACCTTAAGTATAAACAGAAAACATTTTATGAATTTTTATCTACAAAATAACTTGCAAATTATAGTGATTTTGACACATTTTACACAAATTTGAGTTTTATGAGCTTATAAAAAAAATTTGAGTAAAACGATCACCGTTATTTTCTATTGAAAAAAATAAAATAAAATAATATAAAATTTTCGAGAGTTTTAGGCCAGCCAATTAAATTTTATAGGTGTTTAAAAAAAAAAATTACAAAAATCGAAAACGCAAATTGTCTATAAATAAGTCAAAATATGTCAAAATACTTTGGAAACTTAACCATGTATAGAGAACACCAATATAAAAATTTGGTGAAAATTTCAAGTTGTTGCAGTTTTTCGTTTTTGAGTTAGAGCATTTTAAAAAAACGATATGATTTCTCAGTCCAGAATTTTATATATTTTATTATATTTTACATGTAATTTTATGTCAATATTCGCTGTTCAAACGCTTATAAAAAAAAATTGTGCCTATGGATTTTGATGATTTTTAACCGACAATAAAAAATACTTGTGCGGAATATTCTATTAAATTTTCAAATATTTTGTAAAAGTCAATTTTTTTTATCACCGATTATAAAAAAAAAATGTAAAAAATTCGAATTTTGTAAATTCCTATAAGTGACTTAAAAATCAATATAATATTTTGAAAAAAAAATATGACATAAAGGAAATGGCTATCTTAACAACTGGTGAAAATTTCAAGTTTCTGTGACTTATACTTTTTGAATTATAACAAATATTTAAAACCGTTTGACCATAAATTGCTATTTTATGCAATTCGTAAAAATTTAAATTTCAAACGGTCATAAAATTTTTTTCCTTTGTGTCCGGTAGAAATTTTTTATGTATTTTTGAAGATTAGCTTATGAACAAACTAGTGTCAAAATTTTGAACCTTAAGTATAAACAGAAAAAATTTTATGAATTTTTATCTACAAAATAACTTGCAAATTATCGTGATTTTGACACATTTTATACAAATTTGAGCTTTATGAGCTTATAAAAAAAATTTGAGTGAAACGATCACCGATATTTTCTAGTGAATATAAGTTAAGCTTATTATAAACCTTGTATTGAATTTTCAAGAGTTTTTGACCTGCCAATTTAATTTTATAGGTATTTAAAAAAAAAAAAATTACAAAAATCGAAAATTTAAATTGTCTATAAATAAGTCAAAATATGTCAAAATACTTTGAAGACTTAACCACGTATAGAGAACACCAATATAAAGATTTATTGAAAATTTCAAGCTGTTGTGGTTTTTCGTTTTTGAGTTAGAGCATTTAAAAAAAATGTAGTTAGTAAAAACGTGATTTTGTGTAAAATTTCCCATTTTTTCGTAATTTTTTTATCGTTTTTTTCGATTTTATTAAAAAAGTATTGAAAAAAATGGGTTTTTGACTTGCCCAAGTACCATCTACATTCACTTTCCTAGCAGAAGAGTTGCTGTTTAAGAAAATCGAAGCATTTTTACTACCAAAAATCGTGTTCTCAGGCACAAAAAAAAATAAAAAAATAAAAAATAAAAAAATAAAAAATAAAAAAAAAACATACATCATTGTAAAACCAATAGATTCCATCACTCCATTCAGAATCTAAAAAAAAGATGAAATTTAATTATAAAAATATTATTATGCTCATTAAAAAATAAACTTAAGTGGTATATAACTTATTTTACTTGTATCATGAATATACCCGTGTACACTTATTACATGACTGTCGATTATATACGTATTTTTGTGGAGGATATTAAATTAAAAGGAGTATCTGCCTTACTCGTATTCGTATGTGTGTAAGCGTAGACAGTAAACAATTTTTGTTTTAATAATGTTAAATTAAACTAGGTTTAGTCGATATGATATAATTAGGTACTGTTAAAGTTCACGAAATAACTATTGGTGGCAATGATGACTTCGTCTTAATGAAATTTTGGTAAAGACATTGATCTAATAAAATATAATCAACGGTATTGTCCAGAAATTATAAAATAGTTCTATTCTCTCAACATTCAACGGATTAAAATATTATAGAAGTTTATATTGAAAATCAGGTGAGTATTCAATCGACAATGGTTTTGTTTACGCTCTTTAATATCAAATAATATTTAAATAGTTATTGACTGCAGCTTGAACACACTTAAGTAAAATCACTTTGTCGCTATAAGTAGATAAGTACTATCTAGCATAGTTGCATAACATAATAAGGTTAAATAATGGTTAGTATTCTAAGACATCGATCTACCGTAAAAAAATAGTCTATTGTTAATATTTAATTGACATCTAGTGTATTTGTGATATGGTTACGTATTACTAGTAGTTTTACTTAGCACCTCGAGAAAAATGGGTTTTTTTAATGTAAATATCGATCTTTTACCCATTAAAGCTCATTATTTTCTTTTCGACGCTGGTGAGTATCAAAAATAATAAAAACGTTCTAACTCTATATTTTTACACATCCAAGTTTCCTGGGGATACCCTCGACACTGTCTAAAACTATAGTATAGATTACTCTCTTTAAATTCTCTACTTAATGTTTTCTTCGTTATATTTATCTGTATATCTAATATTGTGTTTTAGTATGGAATTTTATACAAAAAAAATCAGAAAATATAAGGAAAATGTAGAGATACCCATTATTTATAATGAGGATTTTATGACATTCTAAAATCCCAAACTATTATTTTATGACTATTGATAACAATGCATCATATACTATACGATAGCAAATGATGCACAATAAATTAACTGTTGATTCGAAAAAATAACTTAGTTTCTATAATTTATCACTGCACAGTAAATTAAAAGGATTTCTAAATTGTCTAAACATTTACCTATATTTGGTTGAACTCTTCTCGCTTTCTTGCGCGGTATTACTCTCATTGGGAAAATGTTTAAATCTTTTTTAAATCATTGACAGTATTTTAGTCACATTAATATCGGTAAATATTAAACGTCAGTAATGTATCTGATTGTTTTTAATTGTATTAGTTTCCACAAATAACACTTGACTTTAGTTCAGGGGTCTCCAACCTACGGCCCACGGATCGGATACGGCCCGTCAAGCTTTTTCAACTGGCCTGCCAAGCTAACTTATGTTTTGAAAATATTATAATAGTTTTCAAATTATCAATTTCCTATTTGAAAAATAATTTATTATATTATAAATAGTATAAATTATAGACTATATTTATTTTTTCAGGTGTTGTTTCTTACAACTATATTAAAATAAAATATACAATTTTAAATTGTCAGAAAATAATTCTTGTCCGTCTTCTATTAAATTTTCTATCTATGCATCTTTAAGTAATTTTGGCCCGCGATTCCGAAGCAAATTTCAGATTTGGCTTTCCGTAAAAAAAAGTTGGAGACCCCTGCTTTAGTTCAAGGATTACATTTGTGGGTACATTCTTTTATAATAGAATAATAGTTATCTCTATTTTCTATACACTTGTTACACTGTCTGCAATATTGACAATCACCTGATGTTTACATTGGACTATACATTTTGTCGTTATTATTACTTTTTTTAAATCATATACATTCACGTTCGAAATGTCTAGGTAATTCACCCATAAATCCGTTTTTGTCGACGATTGCCAAACAACGGGGTTATTCGCCATTGATCGTTGGCGACATACTCACATTCCTGTTACTATTAAACGTAGTGGTGAAACCGTTGACTGGGTTCATCACGGACAAATGGAAGTGCCGGAAAACTGTGTTCTTGGGTTCCATACTGATAAACGGGTTTCTGACGCCCACGCTGTACCTCATACCGGGTGCAACGTCATTGAACGGCGAGATTCCGGACGCCGAATCCTTCGGGTCCTGGACGTTTTGGTGGTTTTCTTCCGTGGTTACGTTAAGGATGATTTTATTCATGGTTGGTGAAGTCCTGCAGGAAACGATTTGCATGGGAATTGTAGGTATGGATCCGCAACACATGCATAAGTAGTATACGTATAATTTAATTCTTTCTAGAATTATATTGATTCCAGAATAAACTGCATCAAACAAATACAATAAGATATTATACTATAAAATACGCAAAGTAGTAAAACAGCGTCTGTTTCAAATTAATAAGACTTTTAAATACAGATTTAAGGGGAAATCTGTAATGTCTGTATCATTTTTTTTTCAGGTGGAGATCCCGTTAAGTTCGGAGCGCAACGTCTTTGGGGAGCCATAGGATGGGGTGTGATGTCCATAGTAGCAGGATTTTTCATTGACTGGTATAGCAGCGGCCAAGAACACCAAGACCATCTACCAGGTTATTTACTGTCAGCGGCAGCTTTTCTGTTCGATTTCATGGTGGCAAGTCAACTAAAGGTACTTAATAGTGGTCCTGGCTCATCGCCATTGGCTTGTTGTACATTTCACATACGTTTTCATTTCAAAAACAATATTTTCGTTATTTATATATAAGGTACCTGAAAGTGATGCACCAGCGGAAAACATAGTTAAGGACGTAGGAAAAGTGTTGAAAAACGCCAAGATGTTCATTTTTCTCATCTGGGCATCAGCAGGTGGAATTTTCACTGTGTACATCTGGTATTATTTTATCTGGTGAGAATACCGTAGGTCATTAACGTTTAAATCATATCAAGTGCGTCGCTCGTTATCTGCAATCATTCTTGCGTAAATAAAACAATATACAATAAAAATATTTACATTTCAAAAGTATAAGTACCTATAATAGGAATCTTTATTATTTATTACCCATTGAAAGTATAAAGCGTTTCCGTAAGATACGTTAAATATTAAAGTAAACACAATCAAAATATGTATACATTAAAGTTCTTTAAAATGAAAAAATTTATATTTTCTGTAGTCTTATATGGGTATATACACTTTACATTAAATATTATTTGAAGCATCTTTTATGTAAATATATTTTATTTATTTGTTCGTATAATAGTTTACTCGTAAATATCAAATAGATTAAAATAAGTACTTATTATATTTAAATTTTAAATGAAAATCAAAGCAAAGCACTACATTTTTATTTCAACTGGTGTAATATTTTAACAAAACTTAGTTATGAATTGTATTATTTCATTTGAATTTTGATTTTTTTTTTTAATACACTCTCGAGGTAGTTCTACTATAATATAGTATTTGTAAAATAATGCTTTAATTCCTAAATAGGTATGTCGATGATTTAGCAACGATTTACCATCCAGAACGGAAACCAATATTAAGTTCAATAAAAGGGCTTTCTCTTACAATCGAGTGTTTAGGAGGAGAAGTTCCTTTTTTCTACTTATCTGGTGAGCTGTTTTATCTTTTATTGTATCAACAAAATTTACAATTTACAGTGTTTAGAGCTAACAATTAATTTGAGTTTACGAAGAATAATATAGATATTCAATTATTGGTTACAGTTATTTATGAATATTATTTGAACCTCACCATGTATCAGTTATTTTTATACCACTTTCAGTGTTTACGAATCCAGTCAAAATATTTTGATCTTGATTCATAATGAAAAAGTTTAAATCGTTAAATCAGATTATCGATTCGATTGACATGGGAACATTTAGAATCTTTTATTTTCTAATTTAATTAGCTTTAATCAAGAAAAACTACCAATAGGTATACAATTCGTAAAAGTAAATAATAACTTTTTTTTCCATAAACGAAAATTTAGGCCATCTGATCAAGCGAACCGGCCATATGACGGCGTTTTCAATATCGTTCGCCATGTTCGCATTACGATTTTTCCTGTACTCAATCATTCGGGATCCGTTGTGGGTGCTGCCCGTGGAGTTGTTAAACGGCCTCACGTTCGGCTTGAGCTACATTGCTGGTATATCATACTCCGCTAAAATAGCACCCAACGGTAGTGAAGGAACTGTCCAAGGATTGTTTTCGATGGCGTTCCAAGGATTCGGTTCGACTTTTTTTTTACAGTTTTACCGGTTACATTCGCATTCTAGGAAATGATTACATAGGTTTTTTTTATTTCACAGGAGGTCCGGTGGGCGCATTACTGGCCGGATACACATTCAGTCATCTGGGTAGTGTGATGGCTTTTAGACTGATCGGCTATATCGCTGTCGTCACATGTATCATTCAAATAATTGTTACCCATTTCATGAAACGGAATGTAAAAATAATCGAATAAAACAATAAGATCAAAATGTAAATCATACTTCTGATCTGCATTATATGTTGATGCATAACGATAATTATTTGACCTAATAAGATTTTAAATAATCCAAAAGGTTCATGTTATTAGTAAGTCAGTAAGTGGATTAACGGTGTGTATACATAATTTATTTAGTACTTACCTATGTTTCTTGAACCAAGAGTATAACTATTCTATAAATCCATCCAATGTATTAGAACTGTGAATTGTGATCGTATAACTATGTATTATGCCTTACCTACTGAAGTATTAAGCAATAAATTATAACAATTAAACTAGGCCACATAAAAATGCTATATTTTGTAACACTTTTAGAAGAACTAGTTCATCATTAGTATACAAACAGAGACAAAAATTCCAAAAATATTAATATAACAACTAGAAATAATAACATAAAGAACAATATCACAAAAGGGGACAAAATTATAAACTATTATGCAAACTTTTAACTAGGTTAAGTTTTGCTGTGTAAAAAGAAAAGAAGGAATGAATAAATAGCACTCCTATGGTGATTGTGTGACTCGATCATAGAGAGCTTATGTCCTTAAGTGTTAACTTAATATCTTCTTGTGATGTGTTTATGTCTATAAATCCGATTCAATCGGCGTATACAATACTACTATACTTGTTACAATAGTATAATTTAATTTAAGGTACTATATAATTTAAATTTAATATGAATGCATTTTAATAGCAAATACCATAATATTTAGTTGTAATAAATAGATCAATAGAATATATTAATTTATGAGCACAAATTTAAAATTACTATTGGTATTTAATAGTCGTTCGTTTGTGAGTTATACTTACGGTTCAATATTCCAACTTCATAGATACATGAATTTTATAATGTAAGTTCTCTGAAATTATAGCACGTAACTTTTTTAATAATCACGGTGCTCATTTTTCTATAAATCAATTAAATTTTCACACGTTTCCTACACAATTAATTTCCATGCAAGAAAACCATCTAATAAACTGCTAACGTAATTCGTTTTCTGATATATTGTCGATACCTGTTTAAATCATAGTTTCTTAAAAATCATATCCTATGAATTAGTTCAATCAGTCATTAATATAAATTTATATAAAAACAAAATTAATTGTGGTGAAAGCATACATTATTATAAAAGCATGATGAAAACTAATTAAAAGAAGAATACATTTTTGAAACAAAAAATAATTTAATTTAAACTTTAAAGTCATCACTATGCAATACTAATTTATTAATAATCACTATGCGTATGCACCGCAATATGATATTGTATGAAAAAAATATACTTTTATTGTGATTCTCCTTCAATTTTTTACATTTTGGTTTTTAATGACTACATATACCTACATATTATATTATATTCAATTTCATATTTTGATAAATCTAAAATCAAACCATTAGTAAATTATTAAAATATGTGTTCAAGTGAGTTAAGTAGTTGATTGACAATTTTTGGGAGGCAGCCGCTGCCACTAACTCTACTACCACTTTCATCATATTGACTGCATATTGTGTAAAATGAAGCATAAACACACTACACTCACACATGACACATCAATAACTGACTGGGAATAAATATGTTCAACTCAAAAATAATCAACATTTTGTTGTGTTAATATTTCACAAAATTATGTTTTAAAATTATAATGCAAAGGTAATCAGAAAAAAAAAATAGTTAACCTTTATTAGTTTCCACCTACCAGTATAGTCCCAAATTTGTTTTGTTTGATCTTATATTCTAGATCTAGTGAATATGATATTATGTCCAAATGATATTTTACTGAAATTTGTTTAAATTTAGAATAGTATGTAGGTACCAATGTCGATCCTGACAATTAGTATAGGTACCTACTAAGTATGCGAAAATATTGCATAAATATTATTCTATACATTGTTTTATCATAAATAATTACTTTATACTTTATTATAATAAATAATATCTTTATGGATAAAAGCAATAAAAAAATTGTTGTTTGTAATGTTTTCATTGTTGTATTTTATAATACTATAAAATATATTTGCAATGTATTATACAATATTTAAATTTTAAATTTTATCAAAAAATTGTCCAATGTTAAAACTCATAATTTGAAATCTATTCTCGCATTTATTTTATTTATTGTTTAGTTTATTTCTAACCTCACTTTAGTCGAGTTGTTTTTCCAAGTGTACAAAATCGATAGTTGAGTGACTTTTTATCGTACATACAGTTTTGTTTATAGAGACTGTTAAATAAAAACAATAGTACATACTTATAGGTAGAACTCGTTTCAGTTTTTTTACCGAAATATTATTAAATTTAACGGCAAATCCGCGTAGTTAATTACAATAACAATTCTTAGGTAAAATCTACGTACTATGTGTGCGGTCACCGTGTAACCGCATTAAACTTTTTGTAGTTATCAGTATGGTAATCTTGACACGTTTACTGAATTCGACTCATTAACGATACTGAAGTCTAAACGTTTACACACACACACACACACACGTGTACATCACGCATTCGTCAACCCAAAAGTAACCAACGGCACCAATAACTTGGGTATTTTTTTAACAGCTAAAATATTATTGTTATTTATCAAACGCGGTCACAAATCGTGCCTTTGCAAACACAACAGACGGTTTTAAGTAACTAGGTACCATAATAAATTATAGGTACGTTGTTTTAAAGCGACTGTTAACAATGATTAACAACGAGACACGAGTGCACCGCTGTACACAGTACATTGTGATATTATTATTCATTGTTGTTAATATACTTATGATCAGTGGTGTTCATTTTTTGCTTCAGACGATCAGCTCATTACTATTTAAATTTTTTATCTACTTACAAGTCTATATTTATACCCTCTGCCATCACCGTATTATCCATATTTATCATACAAGTTGCCATATGAGAGACTCGTCAACGCACGTATAGTATACTCTCGACAAAAATGATGGGAACATCACTGCTTATGATGCATTAAAATTAGGGCTGTGAATTTGTAGAAAAGTGCATTTTTTTTTTGGTGGTTGTGAAACGTAGCTATATTAGTACATAATTTGAATTATGTAACTACGAATACATTTATGAAATTTTTATTTTGCATTTTTTTGCATTTCTTGACATTTTTAATATTTAGGTAATTTTATTGCATTTTTAGGTCATATTTTCTTTTTCTAATTCATTTTTCAGTATTTTTAATCAAATTCCGTAAATTGACATGTTTGAAAAAAAAAATTTGTTCTTGTTATATATGTTTTTATTATTTTTTTTATTAAATAAACACCTTTTTATGCATGTAATGTACTTATGTATAATATCCTGTACCTAATATGAAAATTGAATTAAAAACCATTTTAAATGAATTGTATACCAAGTATAATTTTTGGCATTTTATTGCATATTTTTTTGCATTTTAAGTGCATATTTTATTGCATTTTTTTGATATTGGTAATGCATTTTTTAAGGTTTTTTAGTACATTAAATTCACAGCCCTAATATTATAATATTACTATACCATGTTTGTATCGCGTGCGTTTGTACCGTGAGTTTTAGATGCGCACTATCGATGTCACACGTCAACGGTGCCCACAGACGCTATCGATGCCATGCGCAATCGATGTCTGGAGCCACGAGGTCCTCCTCCGCGAATCCGCTGATGACATTGTTATTATTATTATTATTCGCTTCCCGATTTCCTGCAGTGTTCCCACCCAATCGACCTGCTACCGCAGCAGCGGCCGGGCAAAACTAAAAATTCTCCGCTCACGGTGCAAGGCGCTGGCGTACGTTAACGGCAGCGTGCTGCAATCACAACGATCGGCTTTTGCGTTCGCCCCAGCTCATCCGTTGCACTATAATAATATAATACACCACCTGCGACTTCAAAACCGATTGTTTTTTTTTTCGTCGTTCTTTTAAGTATATTTTAAGAATCGTCGAGAACGCGAATCGCGACGACTACCCACGGTTCATAATGTTTTCCAACTGTCGAGTAAACAAGAAGCTTCTATTTATGAAAATGAGTTTTTTTTTCTACGACTGCGGTGAGTATAACTCTGCGAACAACACCATAATATAAAACAAACATAGAACAATTATTATAATGACTATTATTATTATTATTATTATTATTAATATATGATTATTTTAAAATCGATTAAATCGGTGTTCGGTACACAATGTGTACGATTTTTCAACAGTTACGCACTACGCACATATTATTACGCTATGCGTGGCATTCCGTTATTATATTATTATTTATTACTACTGACGATGACTTATTTCTCGACTTTTTCCATTCGATGTATTATTTAGCTTTAAATTATAATTTTCCACCGTCGCCATATCTTCGCTTATTGCAGTAGTATACTCTGTAGTAGATATACATCATTATACATTTCATTTGTTTGAAACTCGACCAAAAAAGACCAGTATTTGTACATTGCATAGGTATGTCGCATAGGTCTGCTCTGAGAATGCTTAAGTCTAGGACAAATTTACCGCGCATTATCAATGTGCCTACGTCATTCAACTGGTCTCTAACAGGATAATGGATCATCCAACATTACCGTCATTATAGGAAAAACATACCTGAGTGTGGCTGAGCACAGTGTAATAGACAACGATTTCAATTTGAAGGAATAGTGCGACATGGGCTGTAGCTCATAAACGCAAAATATGATCCAAAAGCGCAAAAATAATATCCCATTAGCGCAAATAAATTTTATAAAAAAAAGTGTATTTTATTAAAATCATATAGTTTTCTTTTTAATTTTTTTTTTTTTTTTATTTAATATATAATGAGAAATACATTTGATAGAATACCATATAAATAATACATTCAAATTGATTTATCTATCTCCTGTAATCTTATGCTTATATAGTTATTAATACACTATGCTATTCGTGATTATAAAATGTGTATTTAAGTATAAAAATATATAAATAATTATAAAAATTGTATTTAATTTAATAACAACAATTAATAGATGCTTTTTTTATTTTGAAATTTGAAGCCTACAGTTTTTAAGTAATCCAATTTTGAAATATTTTTTTATATATACCTATATAAGTTCCATGCTTTTATATTGGAGTTGACTTTAGAGCTGGTAATACCACTACTAAGGTAGTAAGATACAAAAGCGCAAATTCATTTTGCGCTTTTGGGCTATCGAAAAAAATTTACCTTTTGCGCTTTTGGTTTATCGAAAAAAAATTGACTTTTTGTACTTTTGGGCTTCACCGTGCGACATAACTGTGTAATAGTTGATATACCTCAGGGGGTCCAACACTCCAAACCGGACCGCGTATTATAGTAGCGGTACTGCGGGGTCAACATCACAATAAGGGAGAAGAGTTGGTTTTAAAAATATATTGTAATAATATCGTGTTTTATCCATGCCTGTCGATTCGCATTCGGAGTCGCGGAAACTGTATACAAACCTGTAGACGCAGTGTTTGAAAGAAAAAAAAAATTCGATTAAACTAGACGTGTATAATCAGGGACGCATTTAGGGGGGGGGGGCAAGGGGGCCATTGGCCCCGGACGCCAACTTTTGAGAGGGCGTCAGAATCCAGAATTTTAAAATATTGCAAAATAATTATTTTATATTATTGTAAAAATAAATTTTATATTATTATCACAGATAACATTAATTCATATTATCTGTGTTATTATCATGACCACGGCACAGAATGTTATTCTACGACTACGGTCTTAGAAGATCTTCTAATAAGACCGTGATCATGACCAAAAAAACTTCAGCCGAGAGATCATTTTCAGTACTGAAGAGGGTTAAATCTTATTTAAGGTCGAGAATGACTGATGATCGCCTTAATAAGTTAGCGATTCTCTGTATTGAATCTACACTTACCAAAGATATGAACTTTGATGACATTATAAATACATTTGCAAAACATAATTCACGCAGAAAATTATAATTTTTTTTAAACATTTTATTTGATTAATTCATCTAAATATATGTTGGTATTGAAAATATTTGTGTTTTTTAATAACCACTCCATATGATAGTTAAAACTCTTTACACAGTACAGGAATAACAAATTAAATTAAATTAAAAAATGTGTGTGTGTTCACCAGTACGCGCGCGGGAAGTTAAACTTCTTTTGAACGGTACACGTGAGTTCCGGAATTATTTATTATTGATAGTTTTATTATTTTTTTTATATTTTTATTCGACAGATCGATGGATAATTGTTTCTAGTATTGTTTTTATCCAGAAAATAGGTTTGTGAGTGAATTAATCAATTAATAACAATTAATTAAATATACTAGATGCTAACTGATATTGGGCTCTCAGTATAGATATTGTATAGTATAGTATACACTGCGCGTGTATATTATTATTATCATCGTCGTCGTCGTCGTCGTCGTCGAAACCGCATCGGCTGTCACCGACCAACATTATAATTTATAATACGTAATATTATTATAATGTCGTATTATGTATTTGACGTACTGATAAGCTTTGCACCGCCGCCCCGCCGACCGTATGAAATCATCCCGGACGATCATTCCGTTTTTATCTAAATATTTATCTCATTAATATCATTGTTGAGTATTCTTTGTTTAATAACCCAACCAAAAAAAAAAAAAAAATCTGTCACTTAATGACACAACCCATAGCCGTTTACAAAATACAGCTACGACAATCCGCGGCTGCGCACAACATGTCCGTGTTCGCGTTCGTACGGCCGCCCGTTCGCTTTTTTTTCCTCACTACCCTGCATAAAGATGTATAACTTCAAAAATGTTGTAGTAAATAAGTAATAAAATAGAGAAATATTTTTAAAAAATAAAAAATACCCTACACAGTTTTCTGCTCTTAATTGATTGTGATAATTGACATTATCTGACCTATCGCGCTCTGCCAATAAGTAACTGAAAAAAATATTGGCATTTATAACAATTTTTTTTATTTTTTATTTTGTAGTATAAATCTACATACCAGTGTCTTATAAACAATTTTATTTTTAGTTTATTTTTAAAAGAGAGCGCTTAAGAAACAGTGCTCCAGAGCGCCAAAAATGTAAATACGTCTCTGTGTATAATAATAATGATAATATTGTCTGATATTAATCAAATGCGGTGCCGTGTACAATATATTATACTTAACGTTTGGCATTGACACGGAACTCATTTCATGTTAACAGATTTAATCTCAAATAATATGCCGGCTTAATAAAGCCGTGACTTTTGACCATGCTATAAACGAGCTATGCAGAGTAGTTGTTTTCTATTTGCAGATAAAAAAAAAAATATCATAAAAATATGATAAAAATAACAAAATACATTAGTTGCGATTATAATAATTTGTGATTTTAATTTACGCCATTTATAATATGTCAATATAGTAAGTAGTAAACATGTCATGTAAAATCCTTCCCGTGTTTTTGTGCATGATTAATTTTGACACAAACTTTATGAGGGGGGAAAATTGCAGTTTAAAAATGTGAGTTTCAAATTATTTACTATACCTACACACAGAATAATATAATTATAAGAAAATACAAGACATTTTCGCGGCTAAGTATTTCGGAAGTTATCGCGGGATGTATAGCGTTAATATTATTATCAGGATTGTCTATGGTAATCTGTTACTGTCTGCGGCATTGTAGCAACGTCGTTAAATAGTCGACGAAAAAAAAATTTTAAAAAATAAATCCACGTCAAGGTTCAGTTAGTTGAGAATCTATTAAGACATGTATTCTTGTCACAATTACAATGGTTACGGCGGCGGACACACACCACTGTTACTTTTAAACCGTGACCGCGGTCACCACTTACTATACACTAACTCAATAAGAATGGAAACGAAAAATAAAAATTTGTCAGTTGTCACCATCTTCGGAGACTTGGAAAACGGAATAATACGTATTAATTTTTAATGCATACCGACTATAGTGATTGATACTGTTTACTAATTATTACAATTTTTCTACTAGCAAATAATCAAACGTAATAATACAAAGGTAGAGAACAAATGAGTCTTACCGCGTTAGATTAAAATAAAAAAGAACCGGATGGGCCTCGCTCTGCTGTACAATTGGGGGTGGAGTGTACCTCGTTCATAGGATAGGTCATTACAATGGATTTGTTAAATTTGAATGCAATGATAGGTATCATTGTATACGAATAACGATTCTGAACGGAGATGATATGTTGGTCTAAAATGGGTATATAATAATATAGTATTCTATATTTAAATTGAAATATAATGCAATAGTATACAATTTCGTAAAAATTTAAATTTCAAACGGTCTTAAAATGTTTTCCTTTAATTCCGGTAGAAATTTTTTTATACATTTTTAAAGAGTAGCTTATGGATAACCTAGTGTTAAAATTTTGAACCTTAAGTATAAACAGAATAAATTTTATGAATTTTTATCTACAAAATAACTTGCAAATTAGTATGATTTTGACACATTTTATACAAATTTGAACTTTATGGGCTTATAAAAAAAATTTGAGTGAAATGATCTCCAATATTTTTTAGTTACAATAAGTAAAACTTATAATAAACATTGTATTAAATTTTCAAGAGTTTTCGGACTGCCAAATAAATTTTATAGATATTTCAAAAAAAAAAAACTTACAAAAATCGAAAATTTAAATTGTCTATAAATAAGTCAATATATGTCAAAATATTTTGAAAATTTAACCATATATAGAAAAAGCTAATATAAAGATTTGGTGAAAATTTCAAGTATCTGTGATTTTTCGTTTTTGAGTTAGAGCATTTTAAAAAAATGTATTGTGTCAAAACATGAATTTGCGTAAAATTTCCCGTTTTTTCGTAATTTTTTTATTATTTTTTTCGACGCATTTAAAAAAGTATTGATAAAGTTGCATTTTATTTATTTTCCTTTCAGGAAAGTTGCTGTTTAAGAAAATCGAAGCATTTTTACTACCCCAAAACGTGATGATACACACACAAAAATAAATAAATAAAATAAAAATAAAAACACACATCATTGTAAAACCAATAGATTCCATCACTCCGTTCAAAATCTAAAAGGTATAAATTTCTAATTGCCAATATATTCTTGAAAACCTTCAGGCATCGGTTTTAACTTATGAGTTTTGCTGCATTTCACAATAAGTTTTTACTACACAAATACTGAAATACACAATACCGTTATTATACACGTCTAATAGTTTAACATACATTACATTTAATGATTTAATAACATTTTAAAATTAAGAAATGTGTCATCACCACTCGTGTTGCGTAATCTTTTATTCGTAGAATATTCAAAAACAAAATGATAACATTGATAAGCTGATAAAATTTTGACGCCACAGGATTGGTATTTTTTTGGCGACCAGCTGTGCTCAAGTAGTTAGGTCCCTATTACAAACCCTTCTTTACCACCACCACTAGCTATATTGTCTATTGCTGAAGTCACCTTATTAAAATATTTCATCTTAGCAAAGGTGAATTTAAGGTAGACCAAGAAAACAGTAAACCAATGGAGCTAAGCTAACACTTTTTCATCAAAAGGCAATATATTATACTTTGTTAAAAATTTTATAAGTTTTAGTGATAAACTATGCTAAAATGCTGAATTGTCATTGAAGAATATTTTACATTTATAACACTATGAACTATGGACAATTGAATTATTTGTACAACGTCGCATTCGATAGTAATAATAAATATTTAATATGTTCGTATGTTATTTATACATTATGTATAATCTTATATAATAAATAAATAAGTAGGTATATAAAGTGCTATCAACATCGACTATTATAGAATTTTTATAACTAAAGAACATGTTATTGCACTGCATTATACTTATATAATCATTATATATATATATATATATATATAGATCGTGTATATTGTATATTATATACCTACTCGTAATACATACATATAATATACACAATACACGGATAGTTTGCTTATTGTAATTTGTGTATGTATGTGTGATGTATACTAGTACAAAGGCTAATCATTATATTAATATTATCATAACTGATGGTAATCATAACTAAATTGGTTTAATTTTACCATGTGAATGAGTACACATCAGTGTTCCCCAACATGGGGGCGCGACTCCCAAGGGGGAGTATTGCAGGGGAGGCGCAAGCAGTCATCACAAATAGTCAAAATTTATATTTGTATTTTACAAAATATGGGGAAAATGAAATATTAATAATGACTGCCGTTCATCGTTATTGTGATAAATATGCCACTAAACGACTATTATATAGATTATTTTTAAAGTACATACAAAAGGTGATAACTTTTTTTTTTAATTAAGAGAAGGGGGCGCAAGATTTTTAAAAATGTTCAAAGGGAGCGTACAACAGAAGAGGTTGGGAACCAATGTAGGTATATAGATCATTGTTCAACAATGAAAAAAAGGTTGAGTAATATTCTTTTTAGTATATTTTTTAAAGTTTTCGGATCAAAATTGACTTATTTATATGTTATAGGTATATCTAAAATATTTGGGTGTCATGAAACGAATAAATTTGAAAAATTATTCATTTATGGTTGACTTAGTCATATTATGTATTTCTCTGAATTAAAATATTGGATAGATTATATTCTATAAATGTATTCGATCCAATAACGTAAAAACCTTCATTTCTGGCCTTCTGGGTATTGTTAAAACAATACATCAAATGAAACCTAAAACGATCCTAAAATAAGCTTTATATCCTTAATGGGATGATGGCATGAGATCCTTGTACCACAAATAAGCTATAGTTTCGTACCTAAGTAGGTATATACGTATACACTTATACCTAACTACATAGGTTTAAAATCGCAAGACCAAATCGAACTAATTGATAACAGTCGTCAGTCAGTATAAATATTTACACTATGTTTGTAGTTGTCGTAGCTCGTAGTGAACATAATATTTTATATCGTATCCCCAGTACCTTGTGTCCCCAACAAATTATATTACAAGTTACGACAGTACAACTATATTATGAGCAGACCACGTTTGGACCAATTGATAAATATTAACTGATCGAAAGCATAACTCGTGCAACACACATTAGCGCAATACATTTGAATAAACGGCTTATAATAAAATTTAACTGCCACATATCTCTGATAGCTGCTCGGAACATATATTTTATTAGTTATAACTTATAGCCATTTTATGTAGTTTAATTTTAATCACTAGACTTGTATATAATATAATTATTCTTCTGACCGTAAATGGGAATTTATCAAATTATTAGAAAAATATTTTAAAAAAGAAAAATTAGATAATAAATAATGATACGCAATGCGCAAATGCTCCAAAGTTGTTAGGAAGAATACCTACCAAACAAAACTAATAAAATTCATATTTGTTAAAAATATTGAAATTTGATTGAGAACAAATTAAATATTATATATTTATCGAAAAATGTTACTTCTAATTTTTTTATCACTTCATACAATATAGTAGTACATAATCGATAGCAAACAGCATTTTTAACTATGTCGTGAAGTCTAATAGTCTTAAGCCTGTGAAAATGGGAAGAAATATGCTGTTTGTATATAAAATTCAATATTTATCCAAACAAGCTTGAATTTTATACATATTGTTAAAATGTAAACCAAACATGTTTAGTATTCTTGTTATATTTGTTTTAAATATTTCTCAGAGGAAGTATATTATACTGGAATTAAATTTGATTATAGTTTTTGGTCTTGGTTCATTTTTTTGATTATTTTAAGTACATACTACTAATATTCAAGGCTATAAAATTACCTGTATATTGTAGGTAGCCAGGTGGGTATCAATAATCGTTCTAATTGTAGATTTATAGCAACATAAGTTATTATATTTTTGAAATTTATTGTTTTAATAATAAATACATGATCAAATCATGACCCACTAATTATTTGGTGTTGAATTATATAAGTTGTAATCATAATACAAAAATAATACAACATTGTATTATAGTAATCTGAGATTATCTGAGGTTTTTCATAATTTGTTGGAGGAATTTCAGTATTTATGACACTAAAAATTATTTGTTTGAAGCAATTTTGGTCGTTTGCCTTATTTTAAATATTTGTTAAAGTACATTAAGAAAACAATTTTTACTATAGTTAAGTGACCTATAAATAGCATACAATACAAAATTATTTATTTCTAATTGGTACAAAGCTTATTTTGGTACTTTTGTGATACTTATGACTTATGAGTTATGCTAATGAGTATTCCATTGTAATTTTTTTTTTTGTTTAATATAAGAAAATTTGAATCCTGATTTACAAAATCTATTGAAACCGATACTCTGTAATCCAGACCAACCTTGAATTTTAAATCTTGTTTTATCAATATAAATACATAATACTTTGACATTATTAGATATGATTCGTACCTACCTATATTTTAAAATATTCATTGAATTATAATATTGTTTAATTTCTTATAAGAATAAAATTGAAAAAGTTCCCTTAAATACTTAGTATTATACAATATGCATAGATCATAGGTATGTATTATTATTAGACTTGTATACATTTTCCATGAATTGTGTTTTTCGACCTTCGTATTGATCTGTTATTGTATTATCAAGCAATTCATTAGGCCATTCAAAATTATTTTTAGTTGAACGAAAAATTATTTTGTACTTTTTAAACCAGTTATGACTTGTAAGACTGCAAGAATGGATTCACATCTTTATTAAGTATGAAGAAAATACAATGTTTTGCAATCGTTCCGTGTTGTTAATTGTTAAATATGGACTGTGATAATCCTTACTATATTTATAAATGATAATCTTGGTTAAGGGGACGCGAAATCCGCATTTTGGTTTTAATTACTTAATTTTGAGTGGCTCATTGATAAAAGACAAGAGTATTTTTTCTAATTAAACATGTTAATACATCGATCCATTATATTATATTATATAATACAAACATTTCGTTTCGTTTTAATACTTCAATTTAACATCATATATTTATTCGTTAATCAAATAATAAAATCAATTTATCCGATTATTTTTCACGAAATAATTAGATAAATTAAAAATCATCAAATCACTGAATAAATCTTAAACTCTAAAGCTATAGGAAATGTTAAGACATTTTAACAAAATAAACAAATTCATGTAACTTAAAATTTAGGTTCAAAGTTCAAATTTTACAATATAATATACTCCATATTTGTAAGGAACAAGTTTCAAAATCAACGGATTTCCGGAGCGAATTCTTTCTTTAAGGATCGCACGTTACACTAATTCTTTTTCGTAAAAAAAGAACAAGGAATTGAACAAGTCCCTTTTTTTCAAGAAAAAAGAAAGCTATTTTCCCTTCCTTTCAAGTATCAATTTACACAGTTATGCCAATAATTAAATGTATAATATAAATGTTCTTAGTGCATAATATATGGGTATTAACGTTAACTGTTATAACTTATATTATCACTGTATTAATATTATTTAAAGGTTATACTTAATTATAACTTAAGATAAAATGTAGAAATCATTGTTGTCCCTTTGATGGAAATCAGCAGTACTATTGAACAATAAAATTATTTGTGACGTAGGTTGGAACTCGAAATCATAAGTACTTATACCTAATATGTTACATTTGTATAGCCAATATAAGTAGTGAATATAATACGTATATAATATGTGTGACAAAATTAAATTTGAAGGTATATTCCCCTTTTGAGAACTCACATGAAAGCCATAAATTATTTTTACCTTTTTGATTCTGAACGGAGTGATGGAATCTATTGGTTTTTTTAATTGATGTGTCTTTTTAAAAGCATCGAAAAAAACCATAAAAAAATTACGAAAAAACGGGAATTTATACGCATGTTTTGGCAAACGTCATTTTTTTTAAATGCTCTAACTCAAAAAGGAAAAACCGCAGATATTTGAAATTTTCACCAAATGTTCATATTGACATTTTATGTACATAATTAAGTTTTCAAAGTATTTTGACTTTTTTTGACCTATTTATGAACAATTTAAATCTCCGACTTTTCTAAGTTTTCTTTTTGAAATATCGATAAAAAAAATTAAGCTGTCCAAAACTCTTATAAATGT
Source organism: Chaitophorus viminalis (assembly GCA_025469195.1). Classification (NCBI taxonomy): domain Eukaryota; kingdom Metazoa; phylum Arthropoda; class Insecta; order Hemiptera; family Aphididae; genus Chaitophorus; species Chaitophorus viminalis. The sequence goes on from JAIPRK010000662.1 coordinate 76,075, forward strand.
AGTACAATGTTCAACATAAGTTATAATTGTCGTAACTAAAAAAAATTAAAAATCATTTCACCCGAATTTTTGTTATAAGCACATACATTTCAGATTTGTATCAAATATGTTAAAATCACGATAATTTGCAAGTTATTTTGTAACTGAAAATTCATAAAAAAATTTCTTTTTGTACGTTAAGATCAAAATTTTAACACTAGTTATCCATAAGTTACTCTTCAAGTGACTATAAATAAAATTCTACCGGACTTTAAGGAAACATTTTTATGACCGTTTTAAATTTAAATTTTTACGAAATTGCATAAAATAACGATTTATTGTCAAACGATATTAAATATTTGTTATTATTCAAAAAGTAGAAGTCGCAAAAACTCGACATTTTTGCCAGTTGTTAAGATTAGCATTTTCTTTAAGTCATATTTTTTTCGAAATACTATACTAATTTTTATTAGGTATTTGAAACTATCGATTTTTTTACATTTTTTTTTTTTATAATTGTTTATAATTTTTAAAATTTGGCTTGAAAAAAATAATTGAAAGTTTAATAAAAGATTCTACAGAAGTTGTTCTTACTGTAATTTCAAAATTATACAAATCCATAAGCACTATTATGTTTTATAAGCGTTTGAAAAGTAAATACTAACATAATATTTAAATTTAAATATAACATAATCGTAATTATTTGTATACAATGATACTTATCAATGCATTCAAATTTAACAAATCCATTGTAATGAGATTTGATACTAAAAAAAGAACTAGGTAGTTTATTCCGAAGAAACCAATTCCATTTTTTTAAAAGGAACTTGTTAAATACTGAAAAATAAATATACAATTATGGTAATATAGTTTAATACACCTAATGTTGTAAATGTTTTAATTGTAAACTAGTTTTGCTATATAATATTCATTGTTTCAGGAATTGGACCAATAAACCCATTCTTGTCAACAATCGCTAAACAACGAGGGATTCCTATTATCATCATCGGTATCATTTTCACGTTTATGCCAATTTTCAATATTATCGTGAGACCAATAACCGGATATATTACTGACCGGTGGCAATGTCGCAAACAAGTATTTTTGGGTGCTTCGCTGGTAAACGCGATGTTCACTCTACTCATACATTTGTCGCCTGTTTTCAAAAAACAAGAATACACCGAAGACATAGAAGTCGTGATGCAATGGGAATTTTGGATGTTTTTGGCTATCGTTATGATAAGAATGATGCTCTGGATGGTGGGAGATGTCCTCCAAGATACAATATGCTTAGAAATTTTAGGTAGTTTTATTTGTATTCATCAAATATTATGCATAGGTACACCGTAAACGGTTACACATCTGTGCCATATACAACGTGATGCATGCATTTAATTGAAAACAAAACAATAAAACAAACAGGTGATGACAAAAAGAGTTACGGAAGACAACGTGTTTGGGGAGCGGTTGGTTGGGGCCTTTCAACGTTGTTGGTCGGTGCGTGCGTGGATTGGTACAGTATAGGTCTACCACAGAAGAATTATTTACCGGCCCATTTGATTGCAATGGTGTTCCTGATCTGTCATTTCATTGTAGCATATCAGCTAGAAGTTAGTATACGATGAAAAAATAATAAAATATTGAAGTGATGGATAAATTGTTTGAACCGAATTATACATGTTAGTTTTGTTCGGGAGGAATATTCAATATCGTCCTGAATGTAAATGAACTATTAACTTGCGCCCGGATAATTTACGAGGGGTTTGCATGTTGCACGTGTGTTCTGTTGTCTTCGATAGGCAAAGGCGTCAAAAATTAAAGTTCTAGTACTGCTTTAAACCTCGGGATTAATTTTGGGAGATCAAATTATAAATATAGTTATACATATAAAATTATAAATTTTAAATGTCAAATGCAGTTCAGAAGTTATATCACAATGCAATTAATCGCCATTTTAATAAAAAAAAACCAACCATAAATTTTGATAGGTATTGCCCGATTCTCTCGTGTGAAGTTCATAAAAGAGTTTAAAAAACACAGATAAATTTTGGTCTCATTATTGACAAGACAATGATTAATCAATTATTTAAATATTATTAAATGAGTAATTGTAACCACAATGTTCAAGTAAAATATAAAAATATTTGTGAAACCAATAAATGTAAATCGAAATATTTATAATTAGTGCATGTAATAAATTTAAAACTTTAAAAGATTGAAATATCTAATGTTAAAATGTTTACCTTTTTCAGAATAAGCAAAGCAAGACATCTGAAAATATGACTAAAAATGTAATAAAGATATTATCTGATGTTAAAGTCTTTTCTTACCTTGTGTGGGCTGTTTTCGCTGGTATTTTTACTGCATACATTTGGTTTTATTTGTTTTTGTAAATATTGTTTTATTTCATAATATACATTATTATAGACCAATTCATAATATCCGTTGTATGAATGTAACTCTTTGACATTATTTTTTCAATAGATACATAGAAGACCTGGCAAACATCTACCACAATGAGCGATTACCATATATAAAAACCATTGAAGGATCTTCTATAACGGTAGAATGTTGTATAGGGGAAATTCCTATCTATGTTATGTCTGGTAAGTGGGAAATTTGACTACTTATTTATGAATTAACGAAAAATAATTTTTTTAACTGCAAATATTTAAATAACAATTCAAGTATATATTGTAATTTGTAAGAAATTTATTTATGATATATTAACTCATAATTAATTAATGAATACAAGGATTGAATAAACTAAATCGAAAATATATTTATATACTAAACGTTTTATATTTTTACACCAATGTGATAAATGATAAAAATTGTGAACCTCAATATTCAATATTCATGGTTATAGTAAAAAATGTTAAATGTACCTATTCACTGTTAAGAAGTTAAGACGTTAAGTTAATCTGAACGTAAATGATGTAAGAAGTACACAAATTGTATGATGTCTTGAAACATAATATAGTCGTACATATTGATAAATTATTTTAACAAAGTATCATGGTATATACGTTAACTATGGACAATCTAATATTCTAAATAGGAATTTATTGAAGCTCGCGACTGCTCAGTAAATATAGATACTGTGGTAAACTATACTGAATTTAACGATTCAAATAAATTATTCTTGATATTAAGTTAACATAAAAATCTGTCCCATTATTTTATTCTTTTTTTATATGAACTATAAAATATACATAGTCAGTAGGACTACAGGAGATATACTAGTAACACTATATTATATTTTTATAAGCCGGGAATTCACTTATTTATTGGTATTTATACATATATAATAATCACATGTACTATTGAGTAAACCTTATAAGCGACTTTATAGTTTAAGTAGATTTATTTTATTTTTCCTATTTAGGATTAATACTGAAACGTATTGGACACATGACCGCTTTCTCCGTATCGTTTGTAATGTTTTCCATCCGATTTTTCATTTACTCGATCATCGAAGATCCGTTGTGGGTATTGCCGGTTGAACTGACAAATGGTATAACATTTGCTTTGGCGTTTGTAGCGGGAATTTCGTATGCTGCCGAAGTGGCACCAAGTGGCAGCGAAGGAACTCTTCAAGGACTATTTGGCATGGCATTCCACGGAATAGGTAATGTAAATTACGATTATAATAAATTGTAAACAGCAATAACCTACTGGTCCTACTGTCAGAGAGGAAAACAGGAGCAGGGAAACATGTAAATCTCATTGATGATTTTTCCGATATAATCGAATCTTTACATCACTTGTAGATAGATAAACATACATTTTCTGAATTGATTCGTCACTGATGGTAGTTGTTTGTACGTAGAAATGTGGACGCTCATATAACTAAAAATATTATAATGTTCGACTATTGTCTTTAGCACAAGTCTTACCAACTAATGCCCGTACAAGAATGTATATATTATATATATCATGGAGTTTGTGGATTCGAAAATTTTAAACGATATTTTATCTATCCAATGTTATTTATATTTTGCTATTGGAAAATGTATTTCTTTTCTTTTTAGGTGTATCGTCTGGTTCCTTCGCTGCTGGTTACACCTTTGAACGAATCGGCAGTAAAGCTTCTTTTAGACTATTAAGTTACGTGGCATTTTCCTTGTTTTTAACTCAAGTATCTGTCAATCAATTAATACGATTACGTAGAACAAAAGCTCAAATTAAAGATACGTCAACAGAAAATGTATTAGATGTCTCAACAGATACAAAATGTATTTAACTTAGAATGTGCTAGTTAGCAAACATGATTCCTACATTGTAATATTATTACTATTTACAAAACGTAAAAATGATGATTTTTCTATCAAGTTTTCAATTTAAAATCAAAAATAATAATATGAGATTTTTCACCGAGCTAATTTTAGTCTTGAAAGCATTTTGATAACTTTTTACAACTACTTTAAATTGTTTTAATTATTCAAACACATTTATATTATGATTAACCATAACATTTATCATATATTGATTTCTTTTAAATATAATTAAATGAAAAATATAGACTGCATCATTGCTTACCTAGTATTCGATCAAAAATTTAAAATACTTTTTTTTTATCCCATGATTATTACTAGCAACGGTTAATCATATGGTATTAGAAAATATTTTTGAGTTTTAAAACAAATTAATAAACACATCATATTTTTTAAATAATTGTACTGTTATTTTAGTATATCATGTTTGTATTATGTATTGACGTGTTGTATTATATAGATAAGAACTATTGTAATTTTTTTTTTTAAACAAGATATCAATTCTGAGACTTATATTTTATTAAGACTCAATTAAGTATTAGGTATTGGAACATAGTGTATCTAATCGATAAATACTCGGATAGTCATCAATCTGAGTAGGTACTATAAAAAAAAAGTGACCAATTAACTGTATTATTAATCAAGTTTCTAATTGTTTGTACATAAAAATAATTATTTTAAAATATATTTATTATTATAAGTTAATTTTCATAATTGAATAACTTATGAATGGTTTCAAGTCTATTTTGTTTTCCCTTATAAAAATGTATAACAAAACCTTAAATGTTTAAAAGATAATTATAGTTGTATATATTGTGCCGAAAAAATATGGTATTTACTATTTACACATAATTATAACGAAAATTATATCTTTCCAAGTTCAAACTAATGAATAATTTCAATAATTGCAACATAGTTAAGTCTTTGATCTATTTAATATATTATTATATATTATAAAAGTAACATTACAAAAAACTATAAATCAACTTATATTGATATTTTTCTATGTTTGATTCTCATTTGTATAAACAATTGAAAGTTAAACATAACTTATAAGTACTAAAATTTAAACAGCGATTTTCAATCGTTAAATTGGACTTTTTATTTCAATAGTTTTTGGAAATTCTTTGTGGATATAGTTAAGTCATTTGCCCTAGCGTAGCTAAGAATAATTATTCTATGGAAAAATTTAATGTCAAATTTACAAATTCCTTATTCCTCGCTTACTCAAATAGAAAATTAGTATGTAGAAATATATTAAAAGACGTGCAAGTGCAATATACATAAATATTTATAGAAATATTAATTAAGCTAGGTAAGTACCAATAATACTATTACTGTCAAGTTAATAAATTAACTTAGATATAATAATATAGCTTATTATTATCGTATGACCTTTATTGAATGCAATATAATTATAACTATAATAATATATTATTACAACTAGTAGCTATATAGCCTACAGTCTACCTATATATAGGCTTAGGTACTTTAATGATTTTTTGAAAATATATTACATACAGTTGAAGTTTTCAGGTGTTTTTAAAGGTGTGTATTAAAAAAATAACACATTTTTGATAACATTAAATAACTTCACATAAATTATCTACTGAAGTTTAATGATTAAAATTAATTGTCGAAATATTTACAATATCATAATATAATAGATACTAATTTTTAGACGACACTTTGTATAGGCAATTGAGATGCATCCGTAATCCATTATTTTTAAAAAAGAATCTACAATAGTTTTTAAAAAATATGGATTATTTTAAAACAAAGGTTAATTTAGGAAATATAGTTTTTAAATAACTGTATTTATTTTAAAATAACACAATGACAATTCTTATAATAAATAATAATATATCATGATTCATGCAATAGGTATAAAAAAAAACACTTGGAATCGACACAGTTTTTTTATATCATTTTCCAATGATTAAGATTTTTTTCTTATTCAATTCACATTTGTTGTAAAAACATAATGACACAAAACTAGAACAATCATAGTAAATGTAAAACATACAAGGAAATACATTATAATCCATTTGTTTTTGGTAGATTTTGTACAATATTTTAAGAAGTTTGATAATAGGTTGGTTTACTCATATATTAAAACTAACAATACAGCATTTTAACTACCAAACAACTAAACTTAAATTTACCATGTTGTACCTTTGTAAGACTGAGACAAGACATGTGGATGTGGCGTTCTTTTAATGAGATCAACTGTAGTGCATTATCAATAAGAAATTACTTAACTGACGGACACAATTCAAGTATTGTTGATGAGTAAAACATAATACTGCATATTTCTGTATACTATATATTATACTTTTAATTTGATACGATAAATCCTAAAGTATTCATTTCTGCATTTTAGCGTAATCCACCCCTGAAGGGTTCAAAAGAGGTCGCAAATGAATTTTTTATGTAAACATATAATTAGTTAAATAATCATAATAATAAGTAAGGTTCGAAACATATAGCATGCACTATTATTTTTTCGTTTAATTGAAAATATTATATTCGACAAAAAAAAAAAATAACTTGAAATTTGAAGGGTATTTCTTTTTGCGGTTAACACCGTAAAGCTATAATTTATAAAAATTCTTTATTTACAAATCAACGTTTACCGGATAAACTAGTACAAATAAATAATACTTGCATCAATTAAATTCAACATTATTTCAAATTTCAAAGTTTCTTAGAAAATAAACTATAAAATTGTCATCAATATTATTTTTAGCAATTCTATGCCATTTTATGTAATGACAGTGCATTTTTGTTATAACATTATTTTATTTACGTATATGTATAAACTATAAGGTGATTTTTAAAGTTTTGTTCCCCAATTTTAAGCGTAAATAATATGTATCCATTTAAATTATAAGTTTTGGAAATCCTACTAATTTTACTAATTCAGAATTTAACAAGAAAAATAGTAGTTTTTGGTATAATAACAATAATTCGAATATCGTCAAGTTTATAACTTCCTCAGTAGATAGCCGGTTAAAATTAATTTATAATCTTAATAAACCCAAATTTAACAAGAATTTCAATAAATACAATATAGCTAATAAATAGAATTTTATTTTGATTTGATTATGTTTCTAATATTTTTATAAGTGTACATATTGGAAGGTGACAATATTATACGTTTTATAGGTAAAATTTTAAATCACTTCACCAAACATTTTTAGTGACATACAACGAATTCAGATTTTTATTAATATATTAAAGTACGTACAAGTCATAACATATAGGTATAACTGTATAACAATTAGATTAATATGCATAAATATGTTAAATATCACGCAATGAATAAAATTGCAACAAAAATTTGCGATAAGTTAAGTTTAAAGATAAGTCCGAAGTGTTCATTTATATACAATCACAATATCACCTACGCTAATATTACAGCAACATCAAGATTTTTCTTTTTTTATATTTATATCATTTAAATTTGTATATATATATATATATATATTTCATTAATACAAGGCCTGACCATCGGCCAAATTCAAAATTTAATTTTTATATTAATCATTAGCCACTATAATACGAACTTTTGATCGCTCCTACAGCCCACCACTAAATTATGTGTATGATGAGAAATTATTGTACCAATTAGTGATAAGAATTATTCGAGTATTTGATTATTCGAATAAATTCGTATTCGAAGAGTTCTATCATAAATAATTCGACTATTTGAATAATCGAATACTCGAATATCAGTATTGCACACTGCAATACAATACCTAATGAAAATTATTCGTTTACGTCGAATAGTCGAATTATTTACGATAGAACTCTTCGAATATTTGAATTCGAATACTCGAATAATTCCCATCACTAGTGAACCTGCGTAATAAAAACTATTCGATACAATAATAATTCCAGTATGGTGTTGTACGTACAGTGTTTTACGTACAGTAATTCAATTTCTAGTAGTGACTACACTGGTCCAAGGCTTATATGCTGATAATATACTCATTCGTGTGGGCCACGAATATTATATTATCTTAAATCATGATGTGGGCAGTGCCGAGTTATCACTTTATCAGTGAATTCCGAAGCACACGTGCACCTTTTGGCTTTCTGTTTAACTTGTGATATTATTGTTGTTCGCTTCCCAGTACCCACCACAGCAGCTATAGATATAAAATGCAATAGCTGTGGTTCGGTGGTTCCCACCCGTTGGACCTGCTGCCGGCGAAAAAAAAAAACCTCTGCCAATTGCGTTGTGCTAGGCCAGCACTCGACAGCGTTCTTCAGCGTTGCAATCGCGGAACGCAGTGATCGGGTTTTTATCACAGTTCTTCCGCTGCATCATAAGTGTAATACTATTATATGTGTTATACTATTATACACCGCTTACTACTCCAAAACCGTTTTTTCTCTTTAATATACTTTAATAATCGTTGCGACCGCGAATAGCGACTTCGGTTCAAAATGCCTTTCAACTTTCAGATAAACAAGAAGCTTCTGTTTATGAAAATGAGTTTTTTTTTCTACGACAGCGGTAAGTACCATTCCGAACAACATCATAACATAACACACATGTAAAACAATTATTATTATTATTATTATTATTATTGTTATTATATAATTATTTGACGTGAATTATTTACCCATTACCGGTGTTCTTTATGGATTATCGATGACACTATTAAATAAATAATATTTACACGATTTTGTGTAATCCGAAAGTAGCCGAACTGAAGTGCTGTATTGTAAATATTCGAGGGTGATAGTTTTGAATTCAACTTTTTTTTTAAAACTTCTTTGTCCACTCGAAAAGTTTATGTTTAAGTTCAATCATTTATCAGATACCCGACTATTACAATAATATTTTAAACAATTCAGTTTTGGAGACCGGGCTTGTGTCATGATAACAGCCCGTGGCAGGTACATCAAACACTGTTATCTGAAGCTTTAACATTTTTACTACCTTTTAGACTGACTTATAAATATTTGATTTACTCGGGAAACATTTTAAAGTACTATTAAATATATCTAGAAATAACTCCATCTTTGTAATTTTGTTCGTCGTGTGCTAACATTGTTCAACAGACCAGCTATAAATTACAAAATAGCGTTAAATTTAGTTGACATTTTTTAAATTTTTGAGTGTGAAACAGACGGTCCTTTATCTTTAGATGTAATTTTAAAATTACAAAGTTGGGGATTATTAGATAAAAGGCAGTATACTTAAATTCATTAAGGAAGTGTGTAAAAGAATAATACGTAGTACGACGTAATTGCGACATAGCGAATAGTAGTGGATAGAAGATATAGTAATATACCTCACAGGTCCATAACTTCAAACCGTATGAATAATGAATATGGGTATCATAGCGGCACTGCAAAGTACGTCACGTCACAATTTTTGAGAAGATTAGGTTTTTAAAAATAAAATTATATCAATATCGTATTTCATTTGACTCGCAGTTAGAATCGCAAATTTTATGTAATATAATATATAGGTTATGTTTTATCTTGTATTAATACATATTTTTATAGCGTTACCACGAATTAGACGATATCCTATGTGAAATAAACTATAAGCCACTATTTTAGTAAAACTGTAGAACCCTAAGTTACTTGTCAAAATAACTGTTGTAAAGTACACTTATCGTATTGGTTGAAATTTTAACAAAATAGTTAAATAAAAATTAATGTACCTATAAAATTTGTTTCTAAAGATACAGAAAATTTTAAATCTCAGATTATTACAAAAAAAAAATTGTGTCAGGCCAAAAAACTATAATAATAAATATACATTAGGTAAAATGTAATTATATGTTCCAAATATTTATCCTAGTCCCATAATTTTATATAGATATGTTTAAAACAACCTAGACTTAAAAGAAATACAGTTCCCCAAAAAATATTACAATTGTCCATAATTAAAAGTGATATTTGACTAATTAATACATTTCACAATAATCTAATTAAGTATCAAGTACAAATCATGTCTTAAATTACACCATTAAGTAGAAAACAAAGCGTTTTTACAAACACTATTTTTTTTATTTTTTTTTTTAACATGAGTAATGACTAATAGTAATTAATATGTAGATCACTAATCATTTTAACATTCAACATGGTCATTGCTATTCTCAAAGAGGAATTATAAAACAGCACAACAGTAAAATAGTCATGATCTTCTGTCTCTGTCTATCACACACAAAACATAGGAATTTTTAGACATTTTATATTTCCAACGTACCAATCGATCAATTAATGCGATAAGAATTTTGAAAACCTATTTGAATTCGTTGTAAAGTCTTCTTTAAATCGAATTTTTCACATTTTTTAAATGTTGTACTTGACATATCTTAAAATTTATTTTTGTTGATTTTTATATTTCCGATTTGTTTAATTATATTTTGTGAAATTTTGGGGGACAAAATCAAAAAAGTGGGAAAGTCGATCTAAAGTAGACTTAACGATGAATTTAAATCAGTTTTCAAAATTCTTATCGCATTATTTAAACGAACGAGCATATTATGACAGGGTCTTATGAATTAGTTAAATATATATACTCTACTCTTATTTACATAAATTTAACTTTGTTATTTAAATAGGTAAATTTCCAAACTTAAGTAAAACGTAACAAATATCGATTATGTATAACTATGGTTCATAACCTATAGACCGCGGCCTCCTGGGCGTCCATGATACTCATGTCGGTGGTCCGGCTGACAACCTTACAATCTTTTTAACTAACAGCCTTACACCCAACGGCATAAGAAATATTTTGCCAAATGAATGAATTTATGATGACGAATAAAATTGATTGGACTAAATGTGTAAGAGTGTCAGAAACATTTACTGAACTAATTGCCTGGATTCGAAAAATGTTATTTACTTATGTAATTTATAACATAACACAATTATTATAATTTCGGTTATCAGATGTTTTATAAGAAAACAGGTATTCGAAAAAAAAATTGGTAAGGGTTTCCGATTTCTAAAATTCTTTCATCAGGGAATTCTGCAAAAGGTTAAGAACCGCACAATGTATATTCCTCTACTTTGGGCAATGAAGCTGATTTGATAAATAATAAAACTCGAGGATATCTCACACGTCCAGATCGCACTTTGTTTTTGGTCCTTAAGCGTCTAGATATATATTTTCTAAACATGCCAATATTTTTGCGATGTATTGAAAAATACATACTATGAATTTTTTAGGATGAACGTCGACTTGAGATCCTTATTTAGAAAATTTTCTCATATAATATAATAACAATGAAAATGAGTCAGTATTCTTTTATGGCGAATCAAAATACTAAAAAAGAAAATAAAAGAAAAATATATATATATATATATATATATATATATTTCCAAATTATTTAATACGTAATAATAATATAATAAATATAATTTTCAATTGATTTTAGGTTTATTTTATACGTCATCGAAAACGCCTTGTAAAAAATAGCAGAGTTAACAATCAGTCATTTATAATATCTGTAAGCATTATAAAACTATAAAAATACCACGATATCATTCATGAATAAATGCTTAGCAAATTGAATTAAATAATTTATTTACTTGGTGTGGAATTACTTATAGGTACTCTGCTTGACATGAAATAGGATAAACAAAATAATTAATAAAAATAAATTTTTGAAAAAAAATAAATTAATAGGTTTAACGGGAGTATCTAATATAATAATTAAAATATACTCGATATAATTATACTTCTATACTTATCAAAACGTATCAAAATGATTTTTCGCCAAGTAAATAAATGATCGAAACAAAATAAGAGTGCTTAAATTCAATTTAGGTACTTAGTATTTATTCATGATACCATCTCTATATAATATATATTATATAAAATAATAAACTGGACTCACTCAATATGATATCAACGCACAGCCTAAACCGTTACGATCTAGAGACTTGACATTTTATAAAGAGGTTCCTTTTATAACGTAAAACACTGGGCTGGATGCATAATTTTTTTCACTCACGGTTACAAAATTAATATTTTATGTTGGTTTTATTGATGGATATAAAGTACCTGGTAAATGCTTCCAAGTTGCTATGACAACCAAAATATTAATTAAATATCGTAGTCTAATATTTGCAATTGTTAGCAGTTTTTCTGAATAATTCCAAACATTTTTGAGAAATTAAAAAAATATATCTTCTCAATACTCCAACTAGACAAAATTTCCGTCAAAAAAGTTATAACTTTGTATAATTATATATCAAAGCAATCCTTCTGGTCGAAATCGTGTACAAAGACACAATAAAAAAGAAACTCATGATGGCCTTAAAAAATAATTTTTCAAAATTCATCCCCTAAGAAAGGTAAATGACGTAAAATTAACAAAATACCCCTAGCCCAAACTGCTAGAGATATGGGCATGAAATTTGGTCAATAGTTTCGTTTTATTATGTTCAGACTCATTTAGAAAGGATTTTTCTAAAATTCAAGCCTCGATGAAATTGAAAAGGATAAAAAGGTTAAAATAAAAAATAAATCACCTAGCCGAAACCATTGAACAGTATACAATTTGATTAAAAGTTTCGTTTTATGATGCAGAGAATATTACAGCATATCTTGATTAGTTACAACTTTCAACCTGGTGTTATTTGCATTCATATAATCATTATACTGGCAAATTAAACAGCGGGTAACGAAAGATAGTATAATACCTAAAAATCCAACCTGCGGTATTTGTATATAGACCATAATATAGGTATACGCGCTACTTGAAAGAAAAAATGGTGTTTAACAATAACGATGTAATGGAAATTCGGCAGTAATTATTTAATTATTTGTAAATTTGAACGTCGCTGAGGTGATTTTATATATGTAAGCGTATACCTTTATGGTCATTGCATTTTTTTTTCTATTACGTCAGCTGCTAGCGTTTACAAATACGTCATTAGCGTGTGTTGCTTAATTCCCTGAAACATAGATAAAATATTATACTTAATACTTATAGTTTATAAACATATTTAATCTATGTTTGCAAATTAAAACACCTATAAAATCACTGTTATTTTAGCTTTCAAATTATGCTAATTATTTTGTTTCACATCACGGGTGCAATTTGGGGAAGGGGTTTAGGAAGGTTCAAAATAATTTGAAAAAACTTTTTTAAAGTTTAAACAATGATTCATATATTTTCAATATCTAGTATGCGCTAGTAGGTATATCCGATACTCCCACAAAGCACAGAATATAATAATATAGATTTAATAATAATATTATGAATTTGTAATTTCGAAACGATGATTACAATAATGAATAAGGTGTACAATACATATATATAAAAAAACCTAAATGTTTTTATTTAATTTAATAAAAATATTTTTAATTTCAGTAATATATATATATTTATGAAATATTTTAAATGTAAAAATTAGGTGAGAAAAAAGTCATAAATACAATAATATGTTATATTATAATACACAAAGCTATTATATATTTTAAATTATAAAGGAATTTGAACAGGAGGTGTGAGGACTGAGAGGCAGGCCCCTCTCGTATTGGTTTCATTTAAATATTTAAAGCCCCTTCAAGACATTATTCGATTATAAATACTTTATTTATAATGATAAAGTAATTTATTACGGCATATGTTATCAGCATTTATCAGCAAATTATTATTACAGTTGATTGTGAATTTTTGTTGCAAACAGTAATTGCTAATTTAAGTATAAAATTTTCAGGGTTATTTGATAAATACAATAACTTTTATCCTTCCATTATTTTTAATTGCTATTTTTTTTTTAAATAAATATAATACTATTGATTATAAATACTATAGTATTTACTATTTATAATCAATGATAATACTAATACTGTATTACAATAAAATCGTATTAAAATTTTTTTTACTTTTGGAGTTTAAATTTAAAAACCAAAAATATTACTTTACTATTAAAAAAAAACCTAACTTAACCGAGCCATATTAAAACCAGATTTTAAGAATTATAGTATTTAAATATCTTATTAATGTTTGATAATAAATGTATTGTGATTTTTTAAATTTTTGAAAATTTGAATTTAATTATTAAAATTATTGTACGGTCTATCAAGATTAAATTAGTTTTATCCAAATTATGGTGTTACATATACAATATTATTTTATACAATTATGTAAAATAATATTATCGTAATTACCATTCAGTTCGTGAAAAAGTTAACCTTTATTAAAGTTTTAAGCAACAACATTTTTCTACAAATCCCTTTCGCAAAATGGCTATTTTGAATTTTTTTTAACAGTAGAACGAAATTTGAAATTTGAAAATTTGGGTTTCGAAAGTAAAAGAAATTGTTTAATAAGTATATTTTTAATGTAGCACATTGTATACTATAATTTATCGAAAAATAATGAATAGAACAAAAGTTATTGCATTTATCAAATCATCTTGAAACACCCTGTATAGTATTAACAAATACAAGTGTTCATATTGTAAGGACAATCATTATTTTGTAGCCGACTTGGTTGCTATTTGAAAAAAGTATTTTATGAAGGTGATATGAATTGATTTCCATTTGAAAATGATATTTTATTAAGATAGGTACACTGTTTTTTTCGAATTTTCTAATTTCTTTTTTTGTATAATTTTTATATCATCATGCTAAACGAGGTTTTAGGTTTATCTACAAAAAATGTACCCAACCGTAGCAGTATCAAAGTTAATATACATGTATAGATATATTGGGTTTGATTATAATCCCCTTGGACGAAGCCTTAAGCGAATAGTGCCTCGCAGCATCCCTTGAGTCAGCGAGCGACGTCCATGAAACCCTTCACCCATCATTGAAATGTTATTAAAAAAAATCGAAAAAGAGGGATCTCGTAAAGTAAAAATATTATCTTTGAATTCGACATCAGTGTTTATTTACAGTTAACATTAAATTAAAGAAGAGAAAAATAAGAGAATGCAAAAATACAAAAAAACTCTGGATAATGCTAAATGGCTATCCTAATTAAAATTTTGCTTGAATTACTGCTGTGCACAATTTAATACTTAGAAGTAGAAGTTCTTATCTAAAATTTGTTGAGTGCTATTTACCATGAATAAAAATTCTTTCTTAAAAAAGTATTGGGCACAATTTTGAATTTACTATTTTTTCCTGTCGCAAACGCAATTTACATTAGCCCATTATTATTACTGTACCGCCCGTGATGGTGGGTATTACTATATTAGGACGTAAACACTTGTTATAATAGCACATTACACATTTATACCTTTTAATATTAAACTCAATATTAACAGTAGATGGCAAAAGGACAAAAAGGATTTAATTTAAATTAATATGTAACACATATTTACATACATTTTAGGCTTTTGCTTCATGCACTCTCGTTCCATTTAACTATAAAAAATCTCATTCTCCTCCGTGCTCTCTTTTCATTATTCAAATGTTTCTCTTCGCCTATGTAGTGCAATATTACTATGCCGTTGTGCTCGCTAGGCAAAAATAAAGTAATTCCAAGTAGTAAAAAACGGATGGGTCTCGCTTTGCTGTACAGTTAGGGGTGGAGTGCACCTCGTTTATAGGATAGGTCATAATTACAATGGATTTGTTAAATTTGAATTCAATGATATCATTCAATGATAGATATCATTGTATACGAATAACGATTCTGAACGGAGTTAATATGTTTATCTAAAATGGGTATATAATAATGTAGTATTTTATATTTAAATTGAAATTTAATGCAATAGTATGCAATTTCGTAAAAATTAAAATTTCAAACAGTCATACAATTTTTTCTTTTAAGTCTGGTAGAAATTTTTTTATATATTTTTGATGGTAAGCTTATGGACAATCTAGTGTTAAAATTTTGAACCTTAAGTATAAACAGAAAAAATTTTATGAATTTTCAACTACAAAATAACTTGCAAATTATCGCGATTTTAACATATTTTATACAAATTTCAACTTTATGGGCTTATAAAAAAAATTTGAGTAAAACCATCTCCGATATTTTTTAGTTACAATTAGTATAACTTATATTTAATCCTTTAATACATTTTCAAGAGTTTTCGGACAGCCAAAAAAATTTTATAGATATTTAAAAAAAGAAAACTTACAAAAATCGAAAATTTAAATTGTCTATAAATAAGTCAAAATATGTCAAAATACTTTGAAAACTTAACCATGTATAGAGAACACCAATATAAAGATTTGGTGAAAACTTCAAGTTGTTGCGGTTTTTTGTTTTAGAGTTAGAGCATTTTAAAAAAAACTATATGATTTCTCAGTCTAGAATTTTATATATTTTATTGTATATTTTACATATAATTTTATGTCAATATTCGCTGTTCAAACGCTTATAAAAAAAAATTGTGCCTATGGATTTTGATGATTTTTGAATGACAATAAAAACTACTTGTGTGGAATGTTCTATTAAATTTTACAGTATTTTGTATTAGTTAGTTTTTTTTTTTATCACCGATTATAAAAAAAAAATGTAAAAAATTCGAATTTTTTAATTGCTTAAAAATCAATATGATATTTTGAAAAAAATATGACATAGAGGAAATGCTTATCTTAATAACTGGTAAAAATTTCAAGTTGCTGCGACTTATACTTTTTGAATTATAACAAATATTTAAAATCATTTGACAATAAATTGCTATTTTATGCAATTTCGTAAAAATTTAAATTTCAAACGATCATAAAATTTATGATATTAAAAAACTTTAGTTTGTAAAAACGTGATTTTGAGTAAAATTTCCCATTTTTTCGTAATTTTTTTATCGTTTTTTTTTTGATTTTTTCAAAAAGTATTTAAAAAGTTGGATTTTTGACTTGCCCAAGTACCATCTACTTTCACTTTCCTTTCAGAAAAGTTGCTGTTTAAGCAAATCGAAGCATTTTTATTGCAAAAAAAAGTGTCGTCAGACACAAAAAAAAAAAAAACACACATCATTGTAAAATCAATAGATTCCATCACTCCGTTCAGAATCTAAAAGTATATAGGTATCGTATTTTTGTATTGACCAACAACATAATCATACAATCTAATGTAAACGGAACCTGTTCTTTAGTCATACGCAATGATCAATTTACTTCCAGTTTATGACGAAATATGACTTAGGAGTTTAAAAACTTAGGCTCAAATGGTACATTTTAGTATGCATAATGTTGTAAATGTTTTAAATTTAAAATTTAAAACTCGTTTTGCTTATAATATTCATTGTTTCAGGAATTGGGCCTATAAACCCATTTTTGCCGACGATAGCTAAACAACGAGGAATTCCTATAATCATCATCGGCTTAATTTTCTCGTTAATGCCAATTTTCAATATTATCGTGAGACCAATAACCGGATATATCACTGACCGGTGGCAATGTCGTAAGCAGGTATTTTTGGGTGCTTCGCTGGTAAACGCATTGTTCACTCTACTTATACATTTGTCACCTGCTTTCAAAAACCACGAACACGCCAAAGAAATGGATATCGTAATGCATTGGGAATTTTGGATGTTTTTATCTTTTATTTTGATAAGAATGATGCTCTGGATGGTGGGAGATGTCCTCCAAGATACGATATGCTTAGAAATTTTGGGTAGTTTTATTTATATTCATCGTATGCGTAGGTACATGGGTACACCTATATCCGGTACAATGTAACGCATGCATTTGATTGAAAACTAAACAATAAAATGTACAGGTGATGACAAAAAGAGTTATGGAAAACAACGTGTTTGGGGAGCGGTTGGCTGGGGTCTTTCAACGTTGTTGGTCGGTGCGTGCGTGGATTGGTACAGTATAGATCTACCGCAAAAGAATTACCTGCCGGCGCATTTGATTGCAATGGTGTTCCTCGTCGTTCATTTCCTAGTTGCATATCAGCTAGAAGTAAGTGCGCTAAAAATCAATATAATATTAATAACATATTTAAATTGTGTGAACGGAATTAAACGCGATACTGTTCGGATGAACACCAATAGCGTCCCGAAAACCAAATGTATAAAAACTGTTATCATTCGTCTGGAGACTTTGTAGAATTAGCATTTTACACAGTGTGTATATTCAGTCTCTGGGAAAGGACGAAATTTTAATAACGCTTTAACTTCAGGAGTGATTTCCGAAGATGAAATACGTTTTAAATACGTTTAATTATGTTTTAAATGTCCGATACGAGTCAGTAGTTACATTTTGATAACGCTGTTCAAATATGTTAGTAATAGTCAAAATACATAACAAAATACATTTATAATATACAAACTTGAATTGACCTATTCATCATAGCAAAGTTCATTTAAAAATTGTTTAAATTCAAAAACGGATAAATTATGTTCTCATTCTTAATAATAATTTATCAATTATTTAAGTATCAATAATTGATTTATGGATTGTAACCAATAAATTCAAATAAACAAATATATATATATATATATTAATGAAATCAACTTATATGGAAATATTTATATAATGTATATAATGATTCTAAAATATTTTTAAAAAAAACTTATGTTAAAATATTTGCTTTTTCAGAGTAAGCAGAGCAAGACATCTGAAAATATGACTAAAAATGTCATAAAGATAGTATCTGATGTTAGAGTCTTTACTTACCTTGTGTGGGCTGTTTTCGCTGGTATTTTTACTGCATACATTTGGTTTTATTTGTTTTTGTAAATATTGTTTTATTTCATAATATACATTATTATAGACCAATTCGTAACATCTATTGTATGATTGTAACTCTTTGAAATTATTAATTCAATAGATACATAGAAGAACTGGCAAATACCTACCACAAAGAGCGATTACCGTATATAAAGACCATTGAAGGATTTTCTATAACAGTTGAATGTTGCATAGGGGAAATTCCTATTTATATTTTGTCTGGTGAGTGGAAAATATGTTCACTTATAAATCAATTACCAAAAACTAATTTTTTAATGTTTTAATAACAGACTAGGGTTCAGAACATTGAATTATACCAATTTTTCTTCGTATTAAGTCCACATAAAATATTGTATTTTTGTGATATAATTAATGGTAATCGATCAAAATATCCTAGGACAAAATATCCTAATCAAAATATTCACGGACAAAATATCTAAATTTATCTGTTTTTACATAAATTAGTAGATTACTAAAATTAATTATAAAAATATAAATATAAAAAATTATATAATATTTAAATTACGTTAGTATATTATATATAGTAATAATATCACAAAATATACTGCACACATATTAGTCAAATAATTTTTTCGCAATTTTATATGTGTCTCCGATTGCCCGTTTTATTGTGTGTTCATAAGAACAAATTATTTTACATTTTATTTTATATAATTTGACTAATGTGTGTGCAGTATATTTTGTGATATTATTACTACTAATGTAATTTGTATATTATATAATATATTTATATTTATATTTATATAATTCATTTTAGTTATCTATTAATTTACAAAAAAACGGATAAATTTGGATATTTTGACCGTTGGATATTTTGGATTGGATATTTTGTCCGTGGATATTTTGTCCTTGAATATTTTGTCCTAGATTCATAATTAATATACATCCCAATATTTTATTCTTTTTTTGATTTTGAGTGAAACTATAAATGTATCAGTTTTACCGTGATGAGTATTTTTTTTATTATTTTTAGTATTAGTACATGAATGATTGCTCAGATATCTACAAACCTGATTCTATATGAAATTTTGCCTTATTAGTATTTTGAGGAAATTCATTTTTTGAATTCCTTCACCATTTCCGAACAATTGAAAAAAACACATTATTGATTTTAAGTTTATAATACCTAACAGGAATAACATACACCCAACTTATATATTAATTATAAATTATAATGTACTTCATGATCTGAATAAAAAGGAACTCTAGTCATACTATATTATATTTTTTATAAACAGAAAATTCACTTACCTATTGGTATTTAAAACCATATTATAATGGTCACATATATTATAGAGTTGATCTTATAAGTGACTTTAAACTTTAAATACATATAATTATTCCTGTTTAGGATTAATACTGAAACGTATTGGACATATGAACGCTTTCTCCATATCATTTATAATATTTTCGGCAAGATTTTTCATATACTCAATTATTGAAGATCCGTTATGGGTTTTGCCGGTTGAACTGACAAATGGTATAACATTTGCTTTGGCCTTTATAGCCGGCATTTCATATGCTGCCGAAGTGGCACCTAGTGGTAGCGAAGGAACTCTTCAAGGACTATTTGGCATGGCCTTCCACGGAATAGGTAATGTAAATTACGATTATATTTAATAAAGTTTTATCAATAATTAGTTACCTACTGCCAAAGAGTATAACAGGAACAGGGAAACAGACAAATCTCATTGACGTAGCAGAAATGTCCCCAGTCCCATCCAATCTCTACTTCTCCTGCAAATATAAATAAAATAAAAATTTTCTGCATTGATAGTAGTTGTTTATGTGGAACCATATTATAACGCTCATTAATGCACATAATTTTTGGCTATTGTGCTAAGTACAACTTACAAGTTTTACCAATTAATACCACCCGTACATGGATATATTAGATATATTGTATGTTATAGGATTTAAAAATTTTTTAAGGGAATTTTACCTAGGAATCAATATATATATATTTATATATATATATATATATATTTCTTATACTTCATAATTGAATGTATTTCTTTTCTTTTTTAGGTGTATCATCTGGTTGCTTCGCGGCTGCTTACACATTTGAACAAATGGGGAGTCAAGTTTCTTTTAGACTGCTAAGTTACGTGGCATTTTCCATGTTTTTAATTCAAGTATCTGTCAACCAATTAATACGATCATGTAGACCCAAAAAGCCAATTACAAAGAAGTTACCTGAAAATGAATTGATGCTCTCTAAAGATGCAAAGTGTATTTAACTTAGAATATGCTATTTAGTGTTTACCAAAATGATTCCAACATTATAATTACTATTTATAAAATGTGGAAACTATTATCTTTTTGTCAAGTTTTCAATTAAAAAGCTAAAACAATAATATGAGATTTTTCACACAGTTTATTTTAACTGCCAAAATATTTTGATAACATTTTAAAACTACTAAAAATTATTCTAATTATTCCAACACATATATGTCATGAATTTAGGGTTAGGATGTTTATATAAATATATAAATATGTATACGACTATGCACTAAAACAACTAAATATACATAAAGAAAAATATGCATTAAAAAATAAAAACATGGACACAATTTTTGCAATAAATATTAAGACAAATTTATTTATAAATAGTAAAATCTTTAGTATGTATCTAAACAATATTAGTGCTAGGTGCTACTATACTATCCGGTATCTTTCAATTCTTAAAATCACAGTTTTTTTCTCACTCTATTAGGTGTTACTACTGGGTAACCTCCCTAATCTTATAGATCCTTTTTATTTATTATATTTAACTTATCAAACTTACTTATTATACAAAACTGTATAAATTGTAGATTTCTTAACTTAATAAAAAAAAGAAATAAAAAATAGTAAAATATGTTTTAACAAGAGTTGCATCAAAAAACGATTGTTTGTTTCAAATTTTCAGTTTTTCAACGTCTGTTTGATGCTAGTAACTTATGAATCTATTTGCATCTATATATGCAAAAAACTTGTATTTAATAACCAATTAAATTAGATATATTTGATGTAACAAAAAACTTTTCTCCATGTTGTCAATAGATGTAATTAGTGAAAATTTAAAACATATCGAATTTTATCATTCATCAACAATAAATAAGTAATAATTTGTATATAATCTATAGCATTTTGTATCGAAAACCATCAAAATATGCACTTAGAAATAAAGAAATACAAAAGTTACACAGAGAAACACAAGCTATTAGTTTATCTGAAAAAATATGCAAAATCACAAATATCCTAACCATAACACTTATCATATATTTAGTGTGTTCAATTTTTTTGTAATATTATACTTAAATGAAAAATATAGACTGCAGCATTGCTTCCCTAGTATTCGATCAACAATTTCTAATACTATTTTTTTTTAAAAAATCTGATTATTAATCACATGGTATTAGAGATTAAATTTGAGCTTTAAAACAAACTATTAAACCATAAATATATTGTAATTTTAAGGCAATTGTACTTAGTATTATATTATTACTTATGTATACTATATAGATAAGAATTAATGTTATTTTTTTTTTTTTTATTCAATACTGTGACATATAAATATACTAATGCTCAATTACATATTATGTATCATGGTATACCCAATTGATAAATATTCCTATGATCACCCATCTATGTGCAAGTGAGTAGTGGCCAATGAAGTGATTTAACTGAAGTTGGCAAAAGACTAACTACCCTGCTATACTGTAGCTTTAAACTATTGTAATTACAGTCTATAAATGTTTGTACATAAAAACAATTTGTATTGATTTGTTTATTGTTATAATTTAAATGTTATAATCATAGGTGCAATTTGAAATTTTTTACTGAAGGGAATTCAATTTTTTAAACACAATAATGTGAATAACAATAAATATCCCCAGGCCTTTATTTAAAAAAAAATTGTATGACAAAATAAAAAAACCTATTATTTTTCTTATAAAAATAAAATCAACTCAATCGTAAAAAAAATTTTCCGTCAATATAAATAATTACAGATATGTATCATGTAAATATGTCAAATGATGTAACCATAGTTGAACCTTGGATAATAAGCAACAAACGGTTAAAATCACAATGTAAATAGGTGCAATATAATAATAATAATAATAATAATAATAATAATATATTACCTCATCTCCATACTTATTTGGTACAGTAGTTGTATTGTAAAAAATGTCATCAATATTTATTTGAAGTGATTTAGCTGTTGAAAATTGAACCAAATTGCTTTTATAGTTGTAGTTAAATATTTTATGAATGATTTCAAGTATATTTATTAAGTCTTATGAAATATTTACAATAAAACCTTAAATATGTAAAGGTATAGGTATATAGGTATTTTGCCGTGAGATGTTAGAACACCAATATTTAAATTCTACCCATATTGTTAGAAAAATAATATTTTTACAGTCCAGAATAATGAATATTAACAATTTATTTCCACTGAAAAATGTCAACACCTATTAAATCAATTGCAAAAGACTAACATTATGTCTTTGGTCAATTTTAAATGTTATTTTGTAATATGTTTAAATTTAAATATGTTGTAGAATTAAAATTTCTAAAAACTATAAATCTACTTATATCAGTTTTTTATTTGTCATTTTCTCACTTGTTTGTGCAATGTACAATTGAGTAGTCAATTTTAAATAATAAAACATTAATATTTCAATTCTTAATTTTGTGTATTTATTCGATTCCTAAATGAAATATATTAATCGGGAAATCCTATTGTATTCAAAGAAATAGTTAATCATAGCTACAGAAGTACAGAAATGTTCTAGGAGAATGTAAGCTTCAATATTTTTATCTAATAAGTGAATACCAAGTGTAGTTGAGAAAACTGATGTATTTACTATCCCAGGCACCGGCAACCCGCGGCCCTCGGAACTTTTTGCTGCGGCTCTCTAAATATATTTCATGCCTTCATGGTGTTTAAAATTTCAATTTTAATAATTATTTTTAAACTTTTAAATTTTCTCTACTAATGTATTTAATTAAAAATTAGTTAATAAGGACAACAGCAATGTTAATCTCATAATATGATTGTTGCTATATGTAAATGTATTAGTATTAAGTAAATGTTTAAATTATATTTTTAATATTTTGATTTTGTATGCAGCCCTCCATAAAAAACTGAAACAAATTTGAAATTATGGCCTGCGTAAGTAAAAAGGTTGCCGACCCCTGGGTTAGGTGAATTGAATACTTACATCATAATATCAAAGTTTTTAAGAATAAAAATACGGGGGACTCTTAGGTTGGTTGAAACTATGGTTGGGTGAAATACAGGGGTGGGTAAAATTTATCAAGTACTGTATTGGTCTTTTAAACTTAAAATTAATGATGTGTCATTGCTCTTAATAAAACCATTAGGAGTAAAATAGAGATTGGGTGGATCAGTTTACATTTATAAAGATTAATAATATAGAAATAAAACCAAATTTCAATGGTAAGTTTAGAACCTATAAACAGCACAAAAATCATTAAAATATGTAGATACTTAAAAAAATTTGAAATGTGAATAAAAATATAATTTAAGTACCTAGTAAATGTTTCGAGTTACCACAATAGCCAAAATACCAACTAAAGATCTAATATCGTAGATTAATTTTTGTAATTTTAGATTCTGAGTGAAACGAATAATGTAGGTACTAGTATGTTTTAATATGATGAGTGTTTTTATTTTTTATTTTTATCTATGTAAACAATTTTGACTAGAATAATTGTTCTGGTATACAATCCTGGTATTTTTCTCATAGGAAATTTTGTTTAATTGGTATTTTGAGGTCATTTTTTGAATTTCTCAATATTGTTTCGAATAATTGAGAGATACAGTAAAAATCAATAACATTAATTTTTTCACTCAGAATCCAAAATACTAAAAATGAAAGGTATCAATATCAATTAAAAGAATAAAAAGGTGAATATAATCACGGGTTATACTTAAACTTAATTTTTTATCTTAACAGAAAATAGAATCACATTTACCACGGATTTCAGTAAATATAGCTGAAAATGAGAATTTTATTTTATTATGTTCCTAATTAAACTACAAATGTTCTAAGTGGAACTCTGGCTTCAAAAACCCGAGGGTGACCAAAACAACTTATAAACAATAGTAGGTATATTTATTTATGTCCGTACTAAATAATATTATATAGACTGAAATCAAATGTTTATTAGTTAGTTTCCCAGTACAACCATATATAGTATGGATTAAATATTTCTATATACGGCCAACATCGGGACCTAAAAACATCTGATACGCCATATGCGACCAACAGTATTGTTGTTGGAGTGCACACAGTTCTCTTATGAAAGTAATCCGTTGAGTCGAGAATATTACATAGGTGTATTCATTATGCGATCCGTTCTATACGCATGACTTTCTTTATCTGAACATATACATGGGTATGTGTAGTTATACGTATTAAGTACACCGTGTGTGAATGGTTTTTTTCAATGTTCGCTATAACTAGAAACGGTTTTAATAACTCTGCTCAGTCGTTTAAATTTAATAAAACATAATGTTTTAGATTCTGAACGGAGTGATGGAATCTATTTTCTGAAAGGAAAGTGAATGTAGATGGTACTTGGGCAAGTCGAAAATCCAACTTTTTAAATACTTTTTGAAAAAATCGAAAAAAACAATAAAAAAATTACAAAAAAACGGGAAATTTTACGCAAAATCACGTTTTTACAAACTACATTTTTTTAAAATGCTCTAACTCAAAAACGAAAAACCGCAACAACTTGAAATTTTCACCAAATCTTTATATTGGTGTTCTCTATACATGGTTAAGTTTTCAAAGTATTTTGACATATTTTGACTTATTTATAGACAATTTAAATTTTCGATTTTTGTAAGTTTTCTTTTTTTAAATATCTATAAAATTTTTTTGGCTGTCCGAAAACTCTTGAAAATGTATTAAAGGATTAAATATAAGTTATACTAATTGTAACTAAAAAATATCGGAGATGGTTTTACTCAAATTTTTTTTATAAGCCCATAAAGTTAAAATTTGTATAAAATAAGTCAAAATCACGATAATTTGCAAGTTATTTTGTAGATAAAAATTCATAAAATTTTTTCTGTTTATACTTAAGGTTCAAAATTTTAACATTAGTTTATCCATAAGCTAATCTTCAAAAATATATAAAAAAATTTCAACCGGACCAAAAGGAAAAAATTTTATGACCGTTTGAAATTTAAATTTTTACGAAATTGCATAAAATAGCAATTTATTGTCAAATGATTTTAAATATTTGTTATAATTCAAAAAGTATAAGTCGCAGAAATTTGAAATTTTTGCCAGTTATTAAGATAAGCATTTCCTCTATGTCATATTTTTTTCAAAATATTATATTGATTTTTAAGCCACTTATAGGCATTTAAAAAATTCGAATTATTTACATTTTTTTTTTTTTATAATCGGTGATAAAAAAAATTAACTAATACAAAATACTGTAAAATTTAATAGAACATTCCACACAAGTAGTTTTTATTGTCATTCAAAAATCATCAAAATCCATAGGCACAATTTTTTTTATAAGCGAATATTTTTGCATTTTTATTTTGAACAGCGAATATTGACATAAAATTACATGTAAAATATAATATATAAAATTCTAGACCGACAAATCATATCGGTTTTTTTAAAATGCTCTAACTCAAAAACGAAAAACCGCAACAACTTGAAATTTTCACCAAATCTTTATATTGGTATTCTCTATACATGGTTAAGTTTTCAAAGTATTTTGACATATTTTGACTTATTTATAGACAATTTAAATTTTCGATTTTTGTAAGTTTTCTTTTTTTAAATATCTATAAAATTTTTTTGGCTGTCCGAAAACTCTTGAAAATGTATTAAAGGATTAAATATAAGTTATACTAATTGTAATTAAAAAATATCGGAGATGGTTTTACTCAAATTTTTTTTATAAACCCATAAAGTTGAAATTTGTATAAAATATGTTAAAATCGCGATAATTTGCATGTTATTTTGTAGTTGAAAATTCATAAAATTTTTTCTGTTTATACTTAAGGTTCAAAATTTTAGTACTAGATTGTTCATAAGCTTACCTTCAAAAATATTTAAAAAAATTTCTACCAGACTTAAAAGAAAAAATTTTATGACTGTTTGAAATTTAAATTTTTACGAAATTGCATTATAATTCAATTTTAATATAAAATACTATTATATACACATTTTAGACAAACATATTAACTCCGTTTCTTTTATTTGACGTCATGAAAATAGGTAATAATTTAACTTTGCTGAATGTTCTAGTTTTTGACCAAACCAATGTATGTTGACACAATAATGGTCATTTTTCTTCTGTTAACACTTTTTCGTATGTAAATCTGTACCCACAAATGCACGCATAACACTTTTCACATTGGAAAATTGACACAAATCACGTATAATAAAAATTATAGATGTTATTTTCTATTTTATCACTGGTTCTGATTATAGGTACTAATCGTCAAGAGAAGCTTCAAAATAAATAATAATGTATAATAATTTATCGTTTTGTTAGTATTTATAATAATTATTTTGAGAAAACAAGTATATTATTGGACAGAAAATATTGTATTTAAAGTTATAATCGTAAGATATTATTTTATTCACTCTCTCGGTCAATTTTTTATCAACGTTTAACATTATTAAAGTTTGAAATATGGTAAATCTTGTTAATACTATGAATATTTTATAGACTTCTAATTTTAGCAAAGACATTAGCAATCATTTTAATGCGTGAAACATTTGATTATTTTAGTAAAGTATTAATTACCTATACTAGATAAAATATTCAATGAAACATATTATTATACATCGACCTTTGTAGTTTGTTCAGAGACGTGTTTTTCGAACCCAATAAATCATCAAAAGACTAAACTCCGAAACTATAAGAACACACATTGTTACATTCAACAGTCGACAGCATGGTAGGATATCAGCATATTCCACTTCGTTTTTCTTTTCAAAGATATCTTTTGTTTCTGTACTCTTAAAAAAAGTCTTGAATACAATTGCGCCTATATAGGTCTAATATTGTGATAAGGATTATAAATGTTTGGAGACATCAATTCTACAATAAATGAATGAAAAAATAAAAATAAAGAATACCTACTATCTAACTTTTTCAAACAAATTTATACAAAACTGCTGAAGAGACATTTTTTTATACTAATTTTATTGGTAACCCTTTTGTCTTAAAAATCGGTTGGCCTCTTTATGAACTTGCAGGGATAGCCCTGGCCCCCTAGGGCCTAGACTGCCACGCTGCAGCCACTTCTGACACGCCTATGAACTATAATATGGTCATATAAATGAATAGGTATCATTT
Source organism: Chaitophorus viminalis (assembly GCA_025469195.1). Lineage (NCBI taxonomy): Eukaryota > Metazoa > Arthropoda > Insecta > Hemiptera > Aphididae > Chaitophorus > Chaitophorus viminalis. The sequence goes on from JAIPRK010000662.1 coordinate 104,338, forward strand.
ATGAATCATATAAATATATAATATACCCATAGTGATGTTCCCATCAATTACGTCGAGAGCATAATATACGCTGACGAGTCTCTCATATTATGGCAACTACGGGTGTAAATATAAATATATCTATATGTAAATAGTAATGATTTGATCGTACAAGGTAAAAAAATTAATATCCATTACAAAATGTATTTAAACAATAATTATTAAATCAAATGTTATATTATATTAAATATTTCTTCACGATATGTTTGAAAGTATATATTATATACGCAGTGGCAGTATACCCGTGAATTTTCAAAATAAAGTTAAGAGCATACGACGTATAATAGGGGTCTCCAACTACGGCCCGCGGCCCATCAAGCATTTTTAACTGGTCCGCACCAAGCTAACTTATGTTTTAAACATTTTATAATAATTTTCGAATTTTCAATTTCCTATTTGAAAAATAATTTATTATACACTACATTTGTTTTGTACAGAGGTGTTGTTTTTTACAATTATATTAAAATAAAATATAAAATTATAAAATGGTCTGAAAATAACTCTTGTCCATCATCTATTAAATTTTTCATCTATACATCTCTAATAGTAATTTTGGTCCGCGATTCCGGAGCAAATTTCAAATTTGGCCCTCCGTAAAAAAAGGTTGAAGATACCATTCGAGTATTCAACTATTGGCTTTGCCGCTTTGAAACGATTTTTAAATGCGTACATAATAATATTAATGTTCACTCGGTCGGTACGTCATGTCGAATCAAAAATATTATTGAAATTTTAAAACATGAACCAAACTATTGTGTGGTGAAGGGGGGCGGCCAAGTCCCCCGCCCAGTAGTGCTGATGCCGAATAAGCACCAAGTGGCTGGCACACGGGCGGCCGACAACGTGCTACGCTCTTATCGCGGCATCGCCACCGCGCACCACCGCCGCCGTACGGACGGGACCCGCCGACCGGTTCAACAAGTTTCCGTTTACGTTGTTCGGTACCAACATCCGACCAGTCGTTTATTGATTTATCACCGACCACATACAACATCCGAACGCACGGTGAGCTCGTGAATCCGTGATAAGGAGAAAAGTGTGTTTGTTTTTTTTTTTTTATAATTATTATTGCCCAAATATTGCGCGCCGGCCGCGGACGTTGGTTAGTTGACAGTGTTCGAATTTTCTCCGCGCGCCGCCAAACGGCCCGTTCCTTATTCTCTATACATACATAACTGTTGTCGTTCTATTTTCCGACGTTTAATTCTGTTTTTCGCTTTTTGCATTCATTTAGTTATTAATATTTCATATCGTTTGACCGTTGTCGTCGTCGTCGTCAGCGCTACCAAGGCCTCATCGTCGTCGATGGCACAATATTACCGCGGAACCGTCAAATGAAGTCTGTACAAGATCGTCTTTTCTAAACGTTGGACCCTTTAACGCCGTAACAGTTCACACGCGGTATGTATCCCAAGGAGGAATAGTCGGCGGAGCCTGGGCTGAGGGCTCACAGTGCGCTATTTTCTAACTTGTAGCCACTTGCAACACAACTTGTAACTTATTAATACTGAACCTACGGACGAAACGAGATAAAATGACCGTTGTGTACGCGATCCGTAATGTTTATAACGTTTAGATTGCTCGTCAATCTTCTCGCCGTCGGAAATGGGTTATTTTTAAAACTCCGACGGCGGGTTTTTTTTCCACCGGGACGAAATTATGTCGTTTTTATTATGTTCCACTCGCTTATCTTTGCCCAACATTCACGCCTCTATAAATACCTTTGGTAACGTTTTCGCGATATCCCGAAATCCATATTTAAACTACATTTTGGTCATAGTTCATAATATTATTGTAATTTATATAAAACATAAGTACAAGAGTGCTTCTATCGGCTGTACAGAATTATCGCATTCGTTCTCTATTCGTTTCTATATGTACATTTTTTTCGCCATTGTTAAGTACTTAATACGATTGTTACAAGTCTTATAAGGCTCATGTGTAGTTCTAGATATTTACGTGTCGTAACACTCGTAACTGATATTTGCTTTCATATTTCTCTAATATTAACATAGCCATGCTGGTATTTTACTATGAGACTCATTTTAATCACTTTGTATCCATTATGGCAGATGTGAACTTATGCACAAATTAGAATTGGTACTTGTACACATTGTGAATTAGAATCCTAAATAATTTTTAAGGCCAATTATTATTACTCGCTTTCTAACGGTTATAACTATTTTTTTTATTCATGTAAGAGATATTATAACAAATTAATAAATAGGTGTTTTTATTATATTTCGAAACATGATATTATATTATGAATTTATGATATAATAATTTGTGTTTTTAAGGCACAATGTTTGATTAATACCTATGAATTTTTCTTTTACCATTTTACTTAATAAAAATTATAAATCTATTGTATATTATAATACATTAAATATAAACCCATTTATAGAATTATATATATTTATCAATAATCAGTAGTTGAATTGGAACAAAAAATGAGTACAGGCTTTAGAGTATTTAGGTATAGTTGAACAATTAGGGTTCCAAATCACATGAATCTAGAAGTAACCAGAATAAAATAAAGAGATATGTTATAATATAGGGAAAAATAAAATCTCCCTAATTCAATCAATGACAATATTCCATGGCTGAACAAGGATTCAAGAGGCATATCTGTTAGGCTAATGTGTTTTAAATTTAAAAAAATATTTAATTATAATTCACCTTATAAATGTAATAATTACTGTAAGCAATTGTTTTTATTGTTTACTGTGAACTTATAATTTCATGTGATAATATACCTACTAACAATTAACAAAAGTTTGTTTATCATTTATCATATACCATGCACATTGAACTACTGTCAAAACCTCCAAGGTCAAAAATTATCAATTTTATCATTATTTATATATTTTATATATTTAATTTGGAAAGTAGAATTCATAACTATAAATTATGATTAGGCATTAAAAGTATAATTATGTAATTATTTTTATTACTAATAAATGAAAATATAGAATCTATTTCAGAAATCAAAACTGATATTTATATTGAAATACAATTTTGACTGCAATTAGACCTATAAATAGCCTATGCGGTTATGTATAAATTTGCCTCCTTATATTTTGAATTAAAAGTATCGAGGTATTTCATTCCCACTTATGACAAATAATTTAATAACTTTTATCTATTACTTATATAAATCTTAAACAATCAATATTCAATAACTTTTGTTTTATCCATTATTTATAATTTTTTTTTTTAAATAAATATTATGTCAAGGGTCTCCAACCATTGTTTACTGTGGACTTTATATCAGACTGCCTTTGGAATTGCAAGCTAAAATTGCTCAGAGATGTATGGATAAAAAATTTAATTGAAGATTACCAAGAATTAATTTCTGACCATTTTATTATTTTTATTGTATTTTCATATAGTTGTATATTTGAAATAAACAAATGAATCTATTATTTATAACTTAACAAATTATTTTTTGAATAAGAAATCATTAATTTAAAAATTATTATAATATTTTTAAAACATCAGTTAGCTTAGTGGGCCAATTAGAAATGCTTGATGGGCCATGGGCTGGAGACTCCTGTATTATATAGTAGTGAGTTACAACAAAATTGTATTAAAATATTTATTTTTTTTTTACTATTGATACTCAAATTTTAAAATTTAAATTTATTCTACCATTAAAATATAAAATTAAAATAGTCATTTTGAAAACTGGATTTTTAGAATAGTTATAGTATTTAAATATTGTATCAAAGTTTGATCATTAATTTATTATAATTTTTGAAAATATGAATTCAACAATTAAAATGATTGTACAATTATTGTATGTTCTCTTAAGATTAGATTCAGTTCTAAATAAATGGTGATATACAATATAGTGTGATAAAATTATGTAGCACACAAATACACAATAATATTGACTATTGTTAACTTTTTTACAAACATAGAAAAATTGTAGAATGTTAACGGATAAACTTTCATAAGAGTTCTAAGCACTAACATATTTCTAAAAATCTATGTTACAAAATGACTTTTTTGAATTTTTTAGAATAAAATTTGAAAATTTGGGCATCTTAAATAAATAAAAAAATTGTTTCATACATTTTTAATATAGCTCAGTACATTATAATATATTGGAAAAAAAAGTATAAAATAATGAAGAGAACAAAAGTTATTGCATTTGTTGTTGAATCATCCTGAAACACTCTGTGTATATAATATATATGTTACAGTTGAAATCCGAAATTCGTCAAAACTAGTTTTGACTTGTTAAAACTAAAATTAATCAGTATTTCAATGTTGATACTAGTTTTAAAATATTTTGTAACAAAAGTCAATTTGAAATAGGTATTATTTTTATTAATTATTTTAAAAATGCAAACTATTGTAGTATTGTGTTATTTAAAGTTCTATAACATTTATACCTTTTCTTTACACAAGCAGCAATTTGTTAATTTTTTATATATCTATATTATTATTTGTATTTCATATAAAAATCATATTATAACAGTTTAAAATTCATTAAGATAATTGACCTGTTTTCTATTTAGCTATCGAATATATTTGGTTAATTTGACAGTCTGTTGATCAAATATCGACTATTGTACATATCTCACAATGATAGTATAATTAATATAAAATGCAGTGACGACTAAGTATCTTGCATTTGTACTGTTATTAATAAAGTTCCAGGCAATAATATTACTCTTCATGTAGCTGTAACAAAAGCTTCAACGAGATCAGGTTAAGGTTTTATGAAGAGCACTTGCAATAAGTCATGTGGAAAAAATTACTGCTTATATTATGTAAAAAAAAATTTATATATTTTATGTAACTCTAAGTGCCATGATAAAACAAATAAAAAACAAAATAATGCTTTTTTAAATTGACTTTTATTACAAAATTGTATTTTAAATTTAGTATTAATATTGAAGTCCTGGTTAATTTTATATTGTAACTAGCTAAAACTAGTTTTGATGTATTTCGGGTTTTATCTATGATATCAACATTGAAGTCCTATTTCAGGTTTTAATTGTAACATATATGTTTATATATATATGTATAGACCAACGGTTCTTAACCTGTGGTCCGCGGCTCCCTGGAGATCCGTGATACTCATGTCGGGGGTCCGCAGCAGTCTTAAAGCTTTTCAGTATTTAGTCTGATGTTCAAAAACTTGTGTCTCGAATGCAACACCAACCATCACATTAACCATATAAAAACTTTATTTTATGAATATTAAAAATAAAATTATTTATTTTACATTTTTATGAAAAATTAAGTTTAATAAGAATAATTATAAATGTGTGTGTGTTTTATTACGTTTACTTATATCTAATTTGTATAGATAACATGAGATGTTTAAAAGGTATTCGAAAAAAAATTGGCTAAGGGGTCCTCGTTTTCTAAAAATCTTTCATCAGGAGTCCGTGATCTACGAAAGGTTAAGAACCACTGGTATAGACCTATACCAGGTATACCAGGTTATACATCATTTATTAAATCAATTGAAAAATTATTGTATAAAAACATAAATTGCATTGATATATTCTAACTTATAGCTTTAATTACTAAATATTTATAGGCTTTCAAGTGAATGCTAGTAAATAAGGTTTCATTTATATTCAAGATATTCTGATTTGTTATCACGTTATTCATAGTTGGTTTTATTTTGCTGCCTCATCGCATAATTAAAAACAATTATAATTTATACAAACATGATTTTAATTTATTGAATGACAATAATATATTACTGTATATTAGTTGTTGTTTGTTTTTAATAATCAATAATCTTATGTACAATAAGGAATGGTTTAGTTTATACAAATTATTTCCTTTGTGTTTATTTAAGTCTTAAGTAGTTAAATTTATCACTGTGTTTTGAACTATGTTTGATTTTTATGTTTTAGGTATCAAAATGGATACTCAAGATCATAGAAATCTATATGCTGTGGTAAGAAATGTTTATTAATTATAACATTTTAACTATTTATTATTAAATAAATATATTATTATCAAAGCTAAAATAAAATAATATAAAGAATACATACTTATAAAGTACCTAGTCCCTATCATATTATGCATTATATAATGTTAGTTAAATACTCTATAAGTCCTTGAAAGTTCCCTAAATTCATGACCCCTATATGACTAACTTACTATTTACATGAGTTTGAATTGGATCATATTAAAAATAATATTAATATTATTATTAACTATAAACTATTAAAAATTATTTATTATAGAATGTTTATATTTAATGTTATTATATATAAAATAACATGTCTTGACTGACTGATTCATCATCCCCTAACCAGAATGCTGGACAGATTGGGTTGAAATTTGGCATAATGGTGTAAGTATCCGTTAAGATAGGATTTTGAGAACTCTTAATGGAGTTAATGAGGTAAAATTAATAAAATTTGCCTAGTTGAAACCGCAGAAGCTTTGAATATGAAATTTGATCAATAGTTTTGTTTTATAATGTAGAGAACAACTACTATACTACCTACAGTGTTTCTTGAATAATTACAACTTTAAACCTGGTGTTACATGTATTCATAATTTATTTAATTATTTTACTGGCAAATTAAACTCTACGAGTTTAGGCAGAGAAGTATAATGAAAACTAGTATTATATAGGATCTATATTATATTAATATTTATAATTTGCTTTCATATATTAACATATATAATTATATTAATGGTTTCATAATGCTCATTATTTTTAAATACATCTAGTGGTGTGTATTTGTGGTTGAAAATTAAAAATAAACCATATTTATACTATTTTAATAGTTAAGTGTGAACCTTTACATTTACTTCACTAAGCATTTTTCCAAATAACTCTGAACAGATATTTTTTTGTCACAATCAAACATATTATGTTTAACTGTTTAGATACCTTCTAAAATATGTATTGATATGTTATGATAAAGTATTAACTCATAAAATTGATATTTATCATACATGATCACAATATTTATACCAGTACTTTAGTGGACCATGATTATCTAGAATATTTAATTTGTTTTATGAATAAAGAGCGACTTAATATTTTTTCGTTGTCTAATATATACCTTTGTTATGAATAATTGTCCCTCAAAATACATAATACTATAAATAAAATATCAAGTTGATGAATAAGTAATTAATACATACTTAAAAAATTGTTAAAAAAAAAAAGTGAAATTATGGAAAATCTTGAACAAAAATGTCGATCTGGCTGACTAAGAAGTATTGAAAAATTAAATAATAATTTTCCTCTATGTCCCTCTATATTAATATCATTTCAATTATTGTTGATCTCAATCTCCAGCCAAGACTGGTATCTCAACCATTCACTCTTTTTTTGCACTGAAAATTATTCCTGGAATTTCAATGAATTTACTTTAAAATATTTTTTCGTATATTATGTATTTAATTTTATCAATATTTATAAACCACTATTTTAGTTATAATAAATTAAAGTGTTTAAACCCCTCCCCATTATTGTATGACGTTTATATTAATTTTTATTTTTCAAGAAAATGTATTGAATATTGTTGTTTTTCTTATTTATTTATTTATACAATTAACAATGTTGAGAGAAACATAGTAGTTAATGTAGTTAATTTTTTTTCTAAATTTGGCAGATGTAAAATCTAATTTACCTTGATATTTACGTCAATGGTTATTGTTAACCAATAAAGTGATAAGATAATAATCTATTATTTTATTATTGTAATAATTATAGTTGTGTATGTTTTATGCCAAACTTGCAAAATTCCTGATTTTATTAAATAGGCAAACCTTTTTCTGCTGAATGCATTTGTGCATGATTTCAGCAACACATTATTTGATGACTCTGAGTTTAGTATATTGACATATTGTCATTATTGCTTAGAAATATTTTCGTCAACGCTTGTCACAAAATAGTATAAAATTTATAAGCGTGTCGTTCAATCATATTTATCTGTCAAACGGGTAATTCATTAAAAAGTTAGGTTATGTTATAACTTATTTTCCTGATATGAAATTTTGCTAAAAGTTTCTATTGAATGCAAAAAATATAGGTTATTGATTAATAGCTCCAATTATCGGCCCTATTTTTCATATAATTATAGAAAATGTATATAATTATTACCTATTTGATTTCAATCTTATTTAAAAAAGAAAAAATTACTATAAAATGCGTGTATTATTTATTTTAATTAAAAACCACCTAATATACATATTATTAATTAATATCTATGTATAAAAATAAATCCCTATTTCCCCTTGTCACGGCATCATGCGTGAACGGTTAGGCCGATTTCCCTAATTCATTTTATGGTATTTGTTATTGTCAAATGTCAGGAGAAGGTTCTTATGAGAGAAAAAATTAAGAAAGTTCCTTAGCTGGTATATTATTTTGGTTGTCATAGTAACACGAAACTTTTACTGGATACTGTATACCCATCATTATAAAATAAACATAAAAATATTACCACGGTAACCGGTAGTGAAAAAAATTGTAACCAAAGTATTAAGTACCTTAAGACTAACCAAACATACGTAGACTCTAAAAAATGTAAGGTAGTATTCCATTAAATCTATGCCCGGACCAAGACTGTTCCTAATCATTACTAAGACCTAAGTAATAAGAAATGCAGTAGTAGTATTTAGTATTAGTAGTACTAAATAGACTTTAGTACTAGCTTTATTAAAAATTTACTATGATATTAAAATTGATCCGAATGATAAAATGAATAAGATGAGTAAATCATCCAATAAAAAATGAAAGTTTAATTTTTGAATTCTTAATTTCATTTTATAAATATAAAAACGATAAAAGTTATAAAATGTTATGTTATCTGTAATTTACTTTTAAACGAATATTTTATGTAAGTATAGGTACAATTCAGTTAAGTACATGATAATAATTACTGTCAAAACAAGTCAATATCTAAAGGGTTTTTATAATTTATGTTAACTTTAGATTGTTTAATATTTATACTTTGACCTTTTCCCCGTGACACCACTGATAGTTTTCCTATGCGTCAGCCAAGACTGTACCGTGCAAAGCCGGGTGATTCAGCTAGTTTAAGTACAAAAATTAATAAAATAATATATATTAAAAAATTAATTCATCTGATAATTCTCAACTAATAATACTTCATTTTCCAAATTATTAAAATTTATAAGATTTATTTAATATTGATTATTGGTACTTAATATTTATCTTTTTTTTAAAATAATATCTATAATAATGTTATTTAAAAATAAATCCAACAATTCAATTATTTTTCGATTATTGTAAATCATTTTTTCTTTCAAAATTGATCGGTAAAACACCAAATTAGAATGAAGAAAAATTATAAACTAATAGCTCGTTGAGATTTCATGTGTGATTAATGGCAATCAAAGTGGTAAATGAAACTTTAAAGGTTATTTAATTATAGCCGATTTCATGCCTACTCGGTATAGGTGTTGCTAATTTTGTGAAATCAAATCGACAATTTCACGAATTCGGCGAAACATACAAATAATTAACCAGACTATAACCAGTTAATGATAACTATAATAAGATAAAATTATAATTAACCGTTATTTAGCATTTTTCTATGTATATGAAACTGATCGTCAAAACTTTTATTTGACGATTAGTTTTTTAAAATTAAAACGTTGCTTATAAAACTAACTGTACTTAATTATTTTGTGTAGTGAAAAATTAGTGGAAAAAGTTAAGTATTTGAGAATAAAAATGAATTAGTATAGTTTTATTTTTAATCGCCTTGGAAAAATAGAACGTTTGAAGTACCTATTGATTGATTCCGGATATTTTCAAAACTTAACTTTAATATTGGTTTTATTCGATATATTTTAATTTTGAGTCTGCCTTTGTCATTGTCTATTAGGTATCGGTGAGCTATATGAGCTTATAGTCTTTAAGCTTATAAATATTATAAATAATATTTGTAATATGTGAATAAATTGTTGTCGATTTTTCACTAAAATTGCCTGTTATAAATACATCTAATTGAATGATAGGGTTTCGATAGTGCTAATAAATAATAATGATTTTGTATAGTACTACTACAATAGGGTTATTCCAGCAGAAGCGCATATTTTATAAACACAACAACTCAAAAAAAAACCATCGAAATTTCGAGAAGAAAAAATGTATTATAACATTTATAACCATAAACATCTCCAATGTATTATGTAATGATAAAAAATTATATCGAGCTAATACCCACCTCCGCGATCCCTATATGTAATAGTGCGATCGTTGAAATTGGTTATCATTGATCACTTTCTCGCACATCACATTGGCTGATTCCGCCAATTACTCTCTTGATTTCTTCCTTTGATGTCTTGTGGATTGTTTGCAACACACTTCTAACTTCACATATCCCTATAAAAAACAAATCACATGAGGTCACATGACTTGGGAGGCTAGAATAGACCAAAATAGGTCATCTCGGTTCGACATCAGGGAATTTTTTACCTAACAATGCGATTGACTCACGTGAAGTGTAGAAGATAACCCCATCTTGCTGAAACCACATTTAACCACAAGAATTGCTCGAAATCCGTTCCTTCCATTTCGAGATGCCATAGAAAGAATCCCGGCATTTTTAAAATGTATTTTTCTTCTAAGACATCCTTCACATAGTGTATTTGTAAAAACTAATATCATATGATTAGTTTAACTTGTAGGAACTCTGAACTATAACAAATTTTCTTAACTATTAGTTTTTGCTTAGCTGTCTAAAATATTTATATGACGTATCTTGTTATATAACCATTTAAACATTTAAACTATAGCATTAAAAGTACAAATGGAAGTTTTCTTTGCATTATTAAATTAAATATATCAATTTTTTTTCTCGATTTTTATTTAATACGTGATTTGGAAGAAGTATAATTTGCTTAGCAGTAACATCTACCTCTGTTGATATAATATCGAAATAATCAAACTGATCTCAGCAAAAAAAAAACTTTATATCAGTGATTATTTTACTGGGATTTAATGTACACTTGATTTGCATATGATTACGTAGTTCTGAAGTGACCTGTTAATGATTAGACTTGTTCAACACTACTTGATAATCATGTTTCATATATGAACGCACTGCGCCACTGCCCAGTTCTTACTATCGTCTATCTCATTTTGTCTTTTATATATTAATGTATAAAGCAGCAGGTTTTCAGTGCGCGTTCATTTCAGTTACACTGGACAGTCGTTTAAATAATGAAAATTCATTTTAAAATATTAGTGTACAATTGTTTTAGAAAATTAATTTTATTTGTACAATTTTTTTAAAATCGTCTGATTTCAGTTTACTTATTTACATAATATATTTGAGTGTCAATAAAATCTTTTTTTAAACAAAAAATAAAATTCACTACAGCTATACGTTGTGTTGCATAGTAAAATAAAATTGTGTTGGGCGATAAAAAATCCTTTAAGTTCAATTAAATTAAATGTTATTAATTTTTTCTTACATATAAATACTAAAATTCAATGTAATACTATATTTTATTTGTAAATTAATAATTTATAAATTGTATTATAAAATTCTGTTTTTGATAGTGTATTTTGTCTCTGGTCAGTGTTTATTCCGCTATCTAGAAGTTTTCAAATAGTTAAAATAATTTGTTTAATAGAAATGCAAATAAAAATCTTTACCTATTAATTTAATTCCATAGTGATATTGTAAGTGTATCAAATGTATATAATTTTACATTTAAAAAATGTTCATTACTTATCGAAGATTTTTGTCTCTTTAATTGATTGTTATCAATACCTATAAATACAAACGATATATTTTGAAATGGTGTTCCAGTATTATTTCTGGAAGTACCTATTTGCTGTTCAATAAAAATTGAAAATAGCATTATGTAAAATGCGGAATCCAAATAAGTGCACTCGTATTTTGCACGTCTGTTAGACACAGTTAACCCATTGCATATCGAATTATCGTACTAATTTAGTGTCGTTAAACAACTATTACAAAATAGTGCGTATGTTTGTGAGCATTCGTTTTTGTTGTATTTTTTAACATATATTTCTTTTTAAAACATTGAGTTGTATTGTAGTGAATATTATAATATTGTAATCAAAGAAAACAGAAGCTTCAGTAAAATTCCATTTGTAGAGACATATCCACACACTGCTTGCATTTTAATTTTATGTGAAAATGATATGTTATAATTAAATTATTTCAAATTTACATAACATAAATTTAAAATAAAGAAAAGTTTTTTATTATTATAATAGACAATTATTTGTGAATAAATTACACTATTTTTAACGCGTATTCTACTATAATATTATAATATAAACTCAAGAGTTACCTAATTTTCGGTGATATTATTATAACTCCAAATCGGTTGAAAATGGCTCCGAGAAAATCATCGGCAAAGCTACTTAACGACGAACTTGTTCGCCGTTTTCAACACTGGAAATCTGCACCAGAATACAAAGCTTGCTACACTACTGTAAGTCTACATGAATTTTTCTTTAATATGTGAATAGAAACAGGATTATGTTGGATTATTGTTGTTTCTCTTATATAATGTCGTTTAAAACAACATTCCATGTCCTGCACATCAGTATGCATCATGGGCCAAGGCCAATGAATCAAGGTTCAATATTGGTTTTTATTTTCACAATTTACGGAAACATTATACGGTTTCGTATTATAATTAAAGTTTGACAAAAACTTTATATTTTCTGACTTTCTGAGTAACTTGTTTAAAAAGATAAAAATTAATTTTTAATGTTGTCTTTATACCTTTAAGTATAAATCTTTATAAAATTACTCATTATTGTGGAGTTTTTTTTTTTTTTATAGAACTAATTAGAAATTTATAAGTATTTTATTTAGTTTTCAAATGAGACATTATTTTTCTTCATAACATATTACATTACATAATATTGTTTTGTAGTACCTATTGTGCCTACGCAAGCAACTCACCTGTCTAAATAACGCGTTAACGCTGGTCATAGACCAAGAATATCTAAACATACGACCACCGCTAATTAGCATAGTCTATCTTGTTAGATTATTTATAAAACAATAAATGTTATTGTGTTGCGTAAAAATTATTATTTTTTGGAACGTCATTCAATAATAATTATTCTTCCAATTATTTGATACGATCATACGTGATGTCCATCACCAAAATTATATTAGATTTATTCGATTACCAACAGACGTATCAAATAGTGTATCATGTTTACTGAGTAATACTATCTATATACTGAGTAATATTCCCATAATTTATGTAATGCTCTAATTGTGATACAAAACGTAAAATAACAAAAATCCGAATCAGCCATAAACCTATTAATTATATTAATATGTTATGTAATATAATATTATTAATTATTAGTTAATAGGTCTATGCAATCAGCTATCAATGCTGTTGTTGCCCCTGTAATATTAGCGATATTATGTCTTACTGTTTTTATACCGTTAATATAATTAACTATCGAAAATATTTTTAAAGTCCAAGTGAAACGAAGATTGAGTGGTTTACCATGATGTATTTTTTATTTTTTGTATCTACACGATTTCGACCAGAAATATTTGATTATAATTAAGTTTATTCGATCCAAAGAGATTCACCGATCATCACAATCATGGGAATTTTTGGGGGGATAATTTTTAAATTTCTCAGTAGTTTCGAATTACTGAGATAAACGGTGTAAAAACTTACCAAAAAAGAGTTTCGAACTCGGCACCACCCAGTATTTAACTGATCATGCACTATTCCATTAGACTAATATTATATTGTTATTTGGATATCGTAACGACTCGAAACATTTACTAGGTACTTAAATCAGATTTATTGACATTTCATAATTTTCGAGGTACATATTTTATGAAATTTATATGGTCAATAGGAATTAGAAATGATCGATTAAAATTAAAATTTACCTAATAAGAATCTTGGATCTATTCATACATTACACAGTTGTATGTCACCCGATAGTGAATTATCAACCGATCTAAGAGTCTCTCTTAGGTCTAAAACCCATTATTAAATTTCCTAAATATGTATTGCATCATTTTATAAGGATACGTTTTCTTCTCTGTTCATTAATTATTAATACATAAAATTATAATGGAATAAACATAAACTTATCTGATTATCATAAATAATTTGTATATTAAGTATGATGGTTTTAACACAAACCAAACTAAATATTTTTATGCGTTAGACATTTAAAATAATGTAAGATTTGTTTTCGTTTTACAACTTAAAAGTTTTAGTTTTATTGTGCAACAGTATTTCATTTATGTTTATACCTTTTAATGGTCGGTGTTTCCAATTAAAAATTAAAATGTCTGTGGATCAATAGAAAATCGTAAAAAATATTAAAATCAATAATTTGGTCTACAAGCATGATTAAAGTTTATATGTTTTAAGTTTATAATTTATATTTTATGAAAGTTACTAAGATTGTTGGTTTACCTTTACGGTAATATCATATAATATTATTATTTTACTCCTAATTAATTATTTTGTATTTCATATAATAACATGTACCATGCATTATTAATAAACTACAACTATTGCCTTAAATTTGTAAAGAAAATACAATATCAAATTTATTATTGAAATCTAAAGTATTTATTTTAAAAATATTAACCAACTAAAACGCAGTGTTAAAATAAGAGGGATGTTTTTTAACAGATATTAGAGAGCTTAACGTGAGTTAGGTCTGGCCACTGCATATAGATGAATATAAATTATTTGTGTTAAAAGAATTTATTTTAAATTTGGACTGGAGGGTAAATAAGATAAGGTACATAATAGGGTCAATAAGACAAGCTTGTATGTATTGTAACAGAAGATATTCCCTCATCAAATAAATAATTTGTATAAAAACAACGAAAATAACTCAAAATATATTCCATACGTCATTGCACGTTAACAATTAGCTAAATACTTATGCAACCATGGTAAATTATAATTTTAACAATTGTTTACTTTAAACGTGATGTTATGAACCCATGCTAGTTAATAGTTATTTGCAATCCAAGCAAAAGCGTTGGATGCTTTTTGCTCGTTACTGTATAACTAAATAACTGTTTTACACTTATATGTCTGAATCTATGCGAACGAGCCGTGGAAACTGCTGTGTGAACCGTTTAGATCCACAGCGGGCCTGCCCTGACGACTCCCGTCCCGAGACAGTCTGTCGTTGTTTTGTTTTTAGTGCCATTCGAAATCGCGTAAATCATATTGTTAAATAAATGTTTAATTAAGGATCTTGGTATAATCCTAGTATCCTACTGTCTACTTATGTGTATATATTATAAGTACATTGACGTAAAATTACAGTAATTATTAAATATAAAAACATGTATATTCTTTAAATGTCATTTGTGATAAATATGTTATAAATTACCATAATATTGGAACTAATTAAGAAATATGTAATAGCATTTCTGCAGCACGTTATTGCGCACAACGGTTATATTCCGCCGATGTCAGTATGTCGCTACTGCATTGCCGAGGTGCAACATTATTTGACTTACGGAATATTGAGTAATAAAACGCCTTTCGCTATTGTGATCTAAAATATAGATATTTAATTATAAATAAATAACTTATACCTTAACTAAATAACACACAGATAGAATATTGTAATAATAACACACATCCGATATAATATAGGGTGGGTGTTTCCTGTTTTTATTTATTCTGTTTTAGCAAAAGATACTTGGTAATTTAGTTGACACATAATATTGTTTCATACTATGTAATCTTTTAGTTATATTTTGAGAAAACAAACCACTAAAATAATACGATAAAAGTTATTACCGAGGTTGTTACGTATTTTGTTTCGTATAATATATGTTACGTTATATTGAAATATGGTAACTGAAACAGGAATATCTGGGTACGCCGACTGTTGGATTTCTATAATAAATAAAACGTTTTATTTATAATTATTACATTAAGAAGTTATTTAAGAACAAAGATTTAATATTATCTATAAAGGAATAAATTATAATTTTCAACATTCTTGTCAACCCTGAAATTATACAATTTGTACTTTGTAGTGTCCAATATACCTAATACATTGCATTAATAACACTGCGTAATAAATAAATAATAATGAAATTAAGGACGTATAAAAAAAAAATAATACTCAAATAAGATCCAATAAAAAGAAGTTACTAAACAAAACTGAAACGAAAAATAAATAAATATTTAGTATAATAATTTATAAATTTATAATGTACCTATAAATCGATCGGCTATCTAACAAGATGGTTTTCTCTACTAAAACTGAATGAGTACCTCTAATGGCTCTAATGATCCTGAAGATTAAAAAATTTTACTATTTTTTTTTTCTTGTTATCTGTTAAAACGCTTTTTGTCAAATTCAATTAAGTATAATGGTTTGGTATTAAATTTGTGAACAATGACTATTGAGACAAGTATTAGTAGGGATCAGTCACTGCACAGTATTGTTGTCAATAACAATATATTAATATTGATTATTAGAGAATATAGAACGTCGTATTATATTTTAAGTGGAAATCGTTTGCGTACTTGTCATTAAAATGTAATTTATTAAATGCATATTAAATCATTAAATAACTATTTTATGGTCATTTGATATCGCATTTGTTTTAAAACAAATTGTTTTATAGTGTGTAACCTAAATATTAAAAATGTACTACAAACTTCATAATAAACGCTTCTTTTTGTTGGTATAATTTTATCGATATGGATTGTATAAATTACATAATAATAGAAAAAGTAATAAATAAGGTATGTTAAGGAAGATGCCGTGACCCTTCCTAGTTAAAAAAACTATTGGTATTCAAATATGCAATATTCATTAAGGTCACCACTGTTATAGCTTTTTTACTGAGATTAAGTTTTGTTGGTTGGATTTAATAATACTATTACTAGTATAGTAGTATAGTATATTAATGATGATGTGTCAACTGTAGTATTAATCAGGGTTTTGGTTTCAATTTAGAATATTTTAATTTTTTGTTTACTATTAATATGTACATATCTTACTATACATTTTAAATGAATTAATATATATTTTGTATTCATAGTAATTAATATGCGTTTTCCACAATTACTTAACTATGGGACTATATTACTGATTAATTACCACTATCTACTACAAAATACAAAATGTGGTTTTGCGTAAAAATTCCCGTTTTTCAGTTAATTTTTATGGTTTTTCCCGATGCTTTTGAAAACGATTAAAAACGTTTAATTTTTGACTTGCTCAAGTATTATCTACATTCACTTTCCAAAAAGTGCTGTGTAAAGAAACCGAAGCATTTTTACTACCCCAACACGTGATAACACACAAAAAAATTAAAAAAAGTACATGATAAAACCAATAGATTCATCACTCCGTTCAGAATCTAAAAATAAAAAATAAAATGGGTACCAATGAATTCTGTATGGCACAAATAGAATTTCTAAAAAGACAGCTCTCAAATATAATTATTTGTAAAAATGTACCTTTCTTTTCTGATAAAAGCCCTTATTATTTACTAATGAATAAATATATTGAATTTAAACAAAAAAAGCTTTTTATAAAAGCTTTCGGTATTATAAAGGTGTACATTAGTACTTAATAATTGATTACATAACATTTGTAAAATCAATTTTATGTAATTATATTGATGTACAGTAAAAGATTAAATTAAAAAAAAAATAAAACAGAATTTGACGTCAAAATGATACATTAATAATTTATCCTTTCAATTAATGCCTTATATTGTTTTAGGGTACAAAAATTTGGATCCCATGTGATTCAGAAGTTTGGCAAACTGCTGAAATTGTAGAAGCTTATAGTGGAAATAAACTAACAGTTAGAAAAATAAAATCCAGAGAAGAACTTGTCATAAAAATTTCTTCAGATGATGAACTACCACCTCTCCAAAACCCTGATATACTCCTCGGAGAAAATGATTTAACATCATTATCATATCTACATGAACCAGCTATTCTTTACAATCTTTATTGCAGATTTGTTCAAAGTCATGCAATTTACACTTATTGTGGTAATAATGATTTACTGAATTTCAGTAATTATTTTTTTTTTCTTATTCATTGTTTTTCATTTGTGTATCAGGAATTGTATTAGTCGCCATTAACCCTTATAAAGAGCTTGATATCTATGGCATTGATACAATGATGGCATACAGAGGACAAACAATGGGAAGTTTAGACCCTCATGTATTTGCTGTTGCAGAACAAGCATTTAACAAAATGGAAATGTAATATAAAACAAATTTAGGAAAAAATTTTCTATTTATTTTAGTACATACATTTTTTTTTTTTCAGAGAAAATAATAACCAAAGCATTATTGTATCTGGTGAGTCAGGTGCTGGAAAAACAGTTTCCGCCAAGTATGCTATGAGATATTTTGCTACAATTAGTGGTTCTGAAACAGAAACCCAAGTTGAGAAAAAAGTGCTAGCTTCTAGCCCAATTATGGAGGTATATTTTACTAAAATATTCATATTATAGTTAAAATATTTCATTATCTTTTTAATTTAACTGATAAGTGAATCAATGATATTGGATTCTTTCTGTTTTGCTAATGGCATTAAAATTGATTTAAGGATCTGATCCTCTAATAATATCTATTTTGGCTTATAAATATATTTCACTAATTTACTATTTTAATATTGTATTAAATTATTTTAAATTTTAGGCTATTGGTAATGCCAAAACAACTAGAAATGATAATTCATCTCGCTTTGGAAAATATATTGAACTTCATTTTGATGATCATAATCACATAACAGGTGCCAGCATGAGAACATATCTACTTGAAAAGTCCCGTGTTGTGCACCAAGCAGTTGATGAAAGAAATTATCATATATTTTATCAACTATGCTCATCTCGTGAAAAATTTCCACATTTAGAATTAGGTAATTGTGTATAATTGTATGTGTCTATTTCGGATTTAATAATAACTTTTGTTCTATTTTTATTGGTATATATAGGCGATTCTGAAGAATATTTTTATTTGTCATCACAACCAAGTTCTGATCATGATCATCAAAGTTTTATTGAAACAGTTAATGCTCTTAATACTCTAGGATTTTCACAAGAAGACCAAGATCTGGTGTGGAAATTGTTAGCAAGTATTTTACATCTTGGTAATATTGAAATTGTTGACAAAACTCAAAAAAATCCTGGAGACGGTGATTCATGTTATATATCGGTTTGTTATTTTATCATTAAATATACATTTTTAATTTAAAATAAAATTGAATGATGTCTTAATTTAGCTGAATGATCCTAGCTTACAAATAGTTTCAACTTTACTTGAGACTAACAAAGTTGAACTACACAAATGGCTTTGTTATCGTAGAATCATCAGTATGAAAGAAACCTATGAAAAACCAATGACTGCAGATGAGGTAAGGTATTTAAATTTATTTTTCTCGTTATTTGTTTTGTTAGTTCATGTTTTATTATTAGGCAAGTGGAGCCCGTGATGCTTTAGCCAAACACATGTATGCATCATTATTTCAATGGTTGATATCAATTATGAATAAGACCATGCGTGAATCCTCACCTAAGGTTTGTTTGAAAAATTACAACTTTTAGTTTAAATTTTATTCATATAATTTATATAATTTCTATTTTAGATTAATTGTCCAATAATTGGTGTTTTGGATATTTATGGGTTTGAAATGTTTGAATTAAATAATTTTGAACAATTTTGTATTAATTATGCAAACGAAAAGCTTCAGCAACAATTTAATTTAGTAAGTTTTACTTGCCAATTATTTTTCTTTATCACTTTTTAATGAAAAATAAAATAATGTATTATAGCACGTTTTCAAATTGGAACAAGAAGAATACGGTAAAGAAGGGATTGAATGGAAGTTCATTGATTTTTACGATAATCAACCTTGCATTGATCTAATAGAATCTAAATTGGGTATACTTGATCTTCTTGATGAAGAATGTCGTGTATGTTCTATACATTTTTATTCCTTTATCAATTTTAAATTGTTAATAAATAATATGTACCAATAATTTAGATGCCTCAAGGCTCAGATGCATCTTGGACACAAAAATTATACACCAAGTGTATTAAATGGGATAGGTTTTCAAAACCTAAATTTGGTAAATTTTTATTAATTTTGTTATACTTTATAATATATAGATTATATAAGATAATATAATTATATTATGTTGAACTTAATTATTATTTTTTTAAAGAGTAGTTACACATAATTTAACAACAATACAATTTTATTGAAAAATAAAATAATTGAACTTATAAATAATATAGTACATTAGTTTACAATATATTTATTTTTACAGATGTTTCTTTCTATTTTGTCTATTATTTAATATACCATTTAAAATATAATCAGTTATTTCCCTTAAGATATCAAGTATTCTAAAAAGTTAATTATTTAACCACAATAGAAACTAGTTAAACTTATACAAAAATCATAGTAATTGGTTTTGTGTATTTTTTTAAAGCTGGAAGTGCTTTCACTATCAAACATTTTGCTGGTGATGTTGAGTATTATTCGGAAGGATTTTTGGACAAAAATAAAGATACTGTCATCGAAGACCAAGTATGTTTAAATAAACAGAACAATGTTGGTAAAATATTAATGTTTTTTATCTTATTTTTCTTAGGTTAATGTATTGAGAAATGGTAAAAATACTATGTTACGTAATATGTTTATGATTGAAAATTCAAATGATCGTAAAATTGGTGTTCCTGATCGTAAAATCAACATTTTGACCACTCCAAAATCAGCTACTATTGGTGCATCTCCAAAATCTCGAATGCTGACGCCAATGAGACCAATTTGTGCAACTATCGGATCACCTTCACATTCTAAGCAAAATAAAAAAACTGTATGTTGTATTGTAGTGTTATAATATTATAAAAAGAAAAAAAACTTATATCCAAAATACTTTTTAGGTAGGTTCTCAGTTTAGAGATTCACTTAATGCTCTTATGGTTACTTTAAATGATACTACCCCACATTACATTAGATGTGTTAAACCAAATGACAATAAAATGCCATTTGTATTTGACCATCAACGAGCTGTTGATCAATTGCGAGCATGCGGTGTCTTAGAAACGATTCGTATAAGTGCTGCTGGCTTTCCTTCTAGGTACAATTTATTTCTCAAATTAATTCAAATTTTATGTATTAGTTGAGCTTTTGCGGATCGTTAAAAATAAATGACAAATGTTTTAGATGGACTTATGTAGATTTCTTCTTAAGATACCGAATGTTACTCGAATCAAAGAAAATTAATAGAGATGATCCTAAATTAACATGTCAGCGGATTGTTGAAAAACATATACAAGTATAATTTTTAATACATTTGTATATTAATTTGAATCCAATATAGTAATTAACAATTTTTCAGACTGAAGACAATTATAAATATGGTAATTCCAAAATATTCTTTAGAGCTGGTCAGGTTGCTTATTTAGAAAGAAAACGTGCTGATACACGCAAAGATTGTAGTATATATATTCAAAAGACATGGCGAAAATATATATGCTTAAAGAAGTTCAGAGAAATTAAACGAAGTGTGTTATTACTCCAAAGATATGGTCGAGGTTTCTTAGATAGACGGTGATTAGTTAAATTATATTTGATCATTTCAATACTTTATATTTAATATTTAAATTTATTTATTTTTTAGATTGGCAACTCACTTACGTAGAA
The DNA here is from genome assembly GCA_025469195.1 of Chaitophorus viminalis. Classification (NCBI taxonomy): domain Eukaryota; kingdom Metazoa; phylum Arthropoda; class Insecta; order Hemiptera; family Aphididae; genus Chaitophorus; species Chaitophorus viminalis. The sequence continues at coordinate 126,055 of JAIPRK010000662.1, forward strand.
CTAAAGCAGTGACTAAAATACAAAAAGTTGTACGAATGTGGTTGTGTCGTAAAATATATTTGCGTAAACAAGCAGCCACTCTTGTATTACAATGTTATTATCGGGGATATGTAGCCAGAAAACTAACATTAGAAATGAGGCGAAATAATGCTGTAAGTCATTTTTGTATTTAATTTAAGTAATGTTTAAAAAATATTTATTTATTATAGGCTATACTCATTCAATCAGTTGTTCGAATGTGGTTATGCTATCGTCGCTATCATGATACGTTAGCTAAAATTATTAAAGTCCAGTGTTGCATAAGAAGATGGATTGCAAGGAGATGTTTAAAAGCATTAAAAAAAGAGGCCCGTTCAGTAGCTCACGTAACTAAACTGAATAAAGGTTTAGAAAATAAAATTTATACTATGCAACAAAAAATAACAGAACTAGTAAGTTTTTATTTAAAAATGTATAAAATATTATCTTAATTTTAATTTTAATGTCTTTAAACTGTATCCTAAATAACAATTATTTATTTCAAAATCAAATAATATCTTTTTTTAGAACAATCAATTAATTTCAACTAAGTTATTAGAAACCAAATTACATGAAACTAAACAAAAGTTAGTTGAACAAAAACAAATTGCAGCAGAATTGAATTCAACCAAAAAACATGCAAATGAAATGCAATTAAAATTGAATACTTTACAACAAGAATATGATTGTGATAAAAAAAATAATGCTCAGTTAATTGAATCATATAGTAACAAATGTACAAAAGCTGAGCAAAATCTTATTAAAGCGCATCAAACTATTTTAGAATTAGAAAATAAATTAGTTACCTTAAAAGAAGAACAAGAAATACATTTAAAAAAACTCCAAGGTATGTTAAAATATTAAATTTTTGTGTTTAATATTTGAAAATGACTTATTTTATTTTATTTAGAGAGTTGGAACACTAAATTTGATAACAGCATTTTAAAAGCTCGAGAAGAAATTGAAGTTGAAAAGAGTAAATATCAAAAATTGTTATCAGAAAAGCGTTCAATTGAAGAAAAGTTAGAACTATATGAACGACAAACCATGAATGGCATTGGTGATAATTTCAAACGCAATGCATCAGATTTAAATCTGTTGTCTTATCAGGAGAATGGATATACAACCAATGATGCTAGTGTAAGTTATAAATTCCAAAAATATTCTCTAATAAATTTTTTTTATAGTTTAATTGAAAAAATGTTAAATTTCATCTAACATTTATGTTAATTTATTATATAATTAGTTCTTATATTTTTAGCTAAAAAAATAGAATCTAAGGATAGTTAGAGATACTTTAACTAACCAAAAATTTTGATTTTGGAGTTTATTTTTATCATATTCATTAAATTCACCACAACAATATTAATTTAGAAAATATTGATAAATATGTTTTACTTTTAATCTCTTATACATGGGTTATGTTAAAAAATAGTTGTAAAGAAGATAAGTATTTTAAATTTGTGTATTAAGACTTAATTATAAAATTCATTTATTTCATTAGTGTTTAATTGTCAATTTCATGAGATTAATTTTTTAAAAATGATGGTATATCTTTTCATTTAATTTTAAACCATGATTCGACCATTGTGATAAAAGATAATCATCTGAGCTCATTATTTTATTAGTTTTGTCTAATCTTAATTGTTTAAATATTCTTACAATAATAACTATTATGTATATAAACATATAACATATATCTCAAAATGTTATCAATTTGACATGGTTTGATTATTTATTTATTAATTTAAAAATATAATTTTACTTAAAACATACATATTTTGCAATTTTTAATGTATGGATTGTTTTGCAGCAATTTCTATGACTTTCTTTTGTTGTTTCTGTTAACATACATAATATAGACAAACATCTTAACAATAATATTATATTAATCTTATAACTATATAAAACATAATATAATTTACTTTAAATTATAATACCCAATGCTAATTAAAAATCTTATTGTATAGATTAATTCTAATAATGATGATTTCATAAAGCTTCAAAAAGCTTTGAAAGTCACTCAAATGGAAAGGGATATGTTATTAAAACGAATGGAAAATGACAAATTAATCCGGGACAACTCTAGTGATAATGATGATGTTAGTATAATATGCTTAACAGTATAATCAGAAATGATAAAATAAACGTGTAATTATTTTTCTTTCTATTTCATAATTTTAGGTTTCTCAATTAAGAGAACAAAATTGTTTATTGCAGCAAAACCTCAATTCACTTCGTGAAGCAACAGAATCATCAGGCAACAATAATTTCATCATCGCTGATGATTTAACCCGTAAATATCATAATGTTTTCAAATTTATATTCAGATTAATCGAATTTTACCTATTATTCCCTTGACTGTCGAAGGTTTTCTTCGTGTTTGAATTTTTTATTTTTGTTAATTACTTATTTAAATTTATTATTTTATTATAATTATTTTACCTTTGTAGTTAAAGTAGATGTTCCTGTTAATTTTGCAATTTTAACCAATAAATGGCGTAATCAATGAACGAACTTGTGTCATTTTTCGTAACCAAGCCAACTTCATTTTAGGATTATAATTTATAAATACATTTTTTAAGTAAAATATTTATTTACATAGGACGACTTGAGATGTTACAAGATGAATTATTCAAAAAAAAGGCAGAATGTTTTCAATTACAAAATCGTCTTGATGGTACAGCAGAATCATTGCGTAAAATTGTTGACTATGAAACAACAACTTCATCATTAAGTGAAGACAAAGAATTAAATCAAGCTATGGACGCTCAAAAAGCTATAAATCGGTATTTAAATTGTATTTCTTCTGAACTAAAATTGAAAGAAATTTTTCTTTATTTGTATATTCATTATTGTAGACATCTTCTAGAAGAGTTCCAGATAGAGAAAGAAAAATGGATCGAAGAGAAAGAAAAAATGTCCAGTCAGCTTGTTAAGTTACTTGAAGAAAATGAAAAGCAACAAAATCTTTTAGCTATTGAATTTGATAAAAATCCTCAATGCGATGCCATTTTGCAATCAGATATGAATAAACTCAACCACGATAAGATGGTATGCTATTATAATTTTTAATCATTTAATCTAGTTAAAAAAATTAATTTTTATTTTAGCTCACTGTTTATTTTTACTTATTTATTATAATTTCATATAAAATATTATGTTATCATCAAAATTAGGTATTCATGTCATACATTAATTACTGAATCTAAAACATTGATTAAACTAATCTCTCTGACCTATACATTTGTTCTTACATATTTTTTTAGCTGTTACAACAAAAATATGATGAACTTTTACGTAGATATGTAGCATTGCGTAACGATCTATTATCTGATACCAATGGAAAAGAAAACTCTACAATTATTTTTGGTAAGTTTTTTATTTAAATATTCTAATTATTTTTTTAATAAATTTTATTTGATATATTTTTTTTTAACCTAGATGTTGCAGTAGACAATAAAAACTTTGCTAACAGTACAGTAATTTCTAGTGATGATAGTACAGTTATTGCTAAAAAAAAGAATCATTCAGAATTTATGGGAATGTTCCAATGCTCATTGGATGATGATCCAGTTATAGCTCGAAATTTAATCATCGGTAATTAGTTCTTGGTTTTGAATATTATTATTTTAATAACTTTAATGATTATTAAAATCAATTTTATAGAATTAAGACCTGAAACTGCGTTGAAGTTATTACCTGGTTTGCCTGCCTATATTTTATTTATGTGTATTCGTTATTTTGATTTTGCAAAAGAAGAAAAAAGAGTAAGTATTTAAATAATATTTAAATAATAAAATAACTTAATTTAATATTTTATCTTCAAATATTTATTTGTTCTATATTATTAACATTTTTATAGATTGCATCATTTTTAACTAATATAGTTAAAAATCTACAAAAAGTTATGAAAAAGCGTCAACATCAAGACTCCATGATTTTATGGCTTTCTAACACAATGCGATTAGTACATATTCTTAAACAATATAGTGGAGAACCAGCTTTTGCTAATGACAATACAACCAAGCAAAACTCACAAGCATTACAGAGTTTTGATTTAGCCGATTATCGTCAAGTATTTTGTGATCATGCCGTCCTACTTTACCAAGTGAATAATTAAATACACATATCTTACCTATAATTATTAGTTTTTTACACGTTGATAAATTAAAAATAAATTAATTTTACTTTCAATAATTAATTTTTATTATCAACAAAATCAATTGTTTTAATGCAAAATAAATTAAGGGGTATTGTTCATGATTTAGAAGAGAGTACAATTTTTTAATTAAAATAGTAGTAACTTTTTGGAAATATTTGGTTTATATTATCTATTTAAGACTTTTGTTCATTGTATTTTATAATATTTTGTATAATATAAATGTATAATCACTAAATTATAATATAATCTATGATTTTAAGTGTTTATATGACTTGATTAATTTGAAAAGGATACTTTGAAATTTCAACTGAAATAGCTTAATTTTACTTATGCTTCAAGTAACCAACTTCAAATTATTTAAATTTTTTTTAAATACCAATAATAATGTACATTTCATTGATTGGAGATTCTTATTTGTAATAGTTTTAAATATAAACAGTATTTAATTTACACCAAAATATGTAAATAAAATAATATGATCGTGAAGTCAAAAACCTACATAGATGATGGTAAAATATGAACATCTATACATCATATATGTCATATAAGTTTTTTTGTCATCTCTCAATAGTATTTGGCACTATTTACGTATAATTTTACATGTTATATGTTGTAACTAGTAATTTATTTACAATTAATAAAAACTTTTTTTAATAGATATATTAGTTTATATAATATTAAGTATTTTCCTAAATTATTTTTACAAATTAACTAAAATTAAATACTTAAGTTAAATTATGAATTATGATTTTTTTTTTTTGAAGGAATTGGTTCAAAAAATGCAAGAGAGCATAAGGATATTGATCGTTCCAGCTATATTAGAACATGACTCTTTGGGCATTGATATTGGCCGAAATATTAGACGTAGTTTAGGCTCATTAAAATCAAATCAATCGCCATGCAGTCCAACTACAAATACATTGGAAACTGAATTAAATAATATGTACAGTCACCTGGTAGCTCATGAAATTGACCAAGAAGTTATTGTACAGATATTTAAACAAGTAATTATTTTTATTATTATTAACTTAATATAATGAAATAATAATTTAAAACTTTTTATTGAAGCTCTACTATTTCATATGCGCTAATGCATTAAATAATCTACTACTTCGCAAAGATTTAAGTTATTGGGCTAAAGGCATGCAAATCAGATTTAATTTGTCGCATCTCGAACAATGGATAAGAGATAAAATTCCTTATGTAAGTTATTTCTGTATTTTTTTTTTTTTTTTTTTGTTTAATTTGCCATTTGCTCTAATTATTCATATAAATATTTCTATAAATATAGCCACAAGATGTTGTGAATACATTATTACCTATTATACAAGCATCACAGTTATTACAATCAAGAAAAAGTAATGCAGATGTTAATAGTATATGTGAAATGTGTGATAAAATGAATGCAAATCAAGTTAGTAATTTTTTATCTAATTTTTCAATTATTATTCTAGATTTATTCTATGATATTGATGTTTCCAAAATGTTATTCAATTTGATTACAAAATTCCTTCTTAAGTATTAACAAACCTTAGATCACTTTTAAAAACTTTGACTTACAATTTCTAAAAATAGACTTTGCAAATAAACTAGATCTGTATTAAAAATTATATTGTTATGTAATATGTGTTAATTTTTATTTTTATTATAATTTTTTTTTTTTTTGGATTTTTATTCTGGTTCTAGTTTAAAACAAGCAAATGCAAAAGCAACTCCAAATCTTGTTTAATCTGTGTTAACCAGTTTTCAAGTGTTAATATGTTATGCAATTTACATTATTGAAAATGTGTAGAAAATAAATGTGTTTAGTGCATGAACTTGGGAATTACTTCTTTGCTAATAAAATAATAAAACTATTGTTTGCTATATAATACAAAATTACATAGACCATCTATAATATTTTCCCGATTCAAAACATAATATACTTGTTTTCTTGTTGCTTATATTCATTTTTATTTTATATGATTTTATAGATTATTAAACTCCTTACATCGTTTAAACCAACTGATGATTGTGAGGAACGTATATCCATGGATTTTATTAGAAAAGTTAAAGATAAATTGGAAGAACGGCCAGAATGTCAAGATAAGGTAAATTTTTTTATTTATATTATAATTTAGGGTAGTTAAATCATAAATATATTTATCATAATTAAATATATCCTATTATTTAAAATACATTAATTACATTATTAATCAATAAATTAATAACATTAAAATCAATAAAAAAATGTATTAATCTTATACTTGATTATGTTTTAGGAAAAATTATTGATGGATACAAAGTATGTATATCCAATCACATTCCCATTTCACCCATCCAATATACGACTTGAAGATATAGAAGTACCAGAAATTCTTAACTTGCCTATGCTAAAAAAGATGTAATTTACACTTGAATAGAAATTCTTTGTGTTGAGAAAATTATTTTTATTGTGATAATATCTTTATTTTGCCATATTATTATTATGATATATATATTAATTTTTGGATATAAAAAAATAAGGCTGTGAATAATCAAAACACATTCATGTTTAATTGTTATACAATAGATTATAATTTGTTATACCTTGATCAAAATATTTATGCTCATATATATATATATATATATATATATTTTTTTTTTGTACTAAGTATTAAGGCTTATAATATTATATGATTTATTGTATCATACTTACATAGAAGCAATATTTTTTATTTTAAATTTATTCTGTGATTTTATGTACAATATTTGAGTCTTGATTACTCATCTTAAAAATTTCTATATTTACTAATTTTTTGATCAGAAATTGTTTTTTAGTAATCTAAATTTGAATACTATCATGACTCAACAATTATTCTGTAAATGTGTAGAAAATCACATTTTGTTTTAACAGGACTCTTGGGTTGTAGCACTACGATAATTAATTTTTATTACTATTAGCATTGATTATAAATACTTTATGAATAATCAATATTATTAAATATGCATTTTAAAACACCAAAATGTTTACTAAAATTTGAAAAATATGCAAAATAAAATTAGCAGAAGTTATTTTAAATTTTTATAAATTGGAATATTTTTTTTAAATATTAATTAAATAAATTATTTAATTACCTATCTTTGTTTTAAAAGTGTTGTTTTCTATGTGTAACCTATTAATTAATTTTAAAAAGGTACATTAAAACTTGGTTCTCAGGCCGACTAACAAATTATTGAAAACCCATAATAAGTATGAAACATTTAACAGGAAATTGAATCAATTTGTGTTATTCTTGGATGTTCTAAATTTCATAAAAAAAAAAATTTGAAAATGCTTCAACTTCTGAGTTCTGGTTATAAATGTGTATGAAATAGTTATAATTTAATTTTTAAGCTGTTTATAATTGTGTTCTAACAATATGTATTACATTTCTGTGAATATTAGTCTTCCTAAATTTAGAACAATTCCCTTGTATTCCAGAAGTTAGAATACTTGACAGTAAACTGTTAAAAAAATTACTTTACCTTCTATTTACTTTTCAACTGAAAATTAGAAATAGTATTTTATATTAATTATATTTTAAATAAGGAATTCATTCAATTTTTTAGTATATAGTAGAATTATAATTATGAAGTATTCTACATTTTAATCAGTTTTATGCCATATATTTTTTATATTAATTATTAATTATTATTATTGAACATTTATTAACATTACTTCTAAAATGTAATACTCAAAAAATGTACTTAGTGTAACTATTATTCAATATCTTATTGTTAATAACAGAATTGTTATATTGTGGATTATATTTTATTGTTTTGTTACCTATTAATATTTAAGCTTAATTCTATTGTTATTTAGGTCGAATATTGAATTCTTGAACAAAAAGAAAATCACATTTAAATTACATGTTTCTTTATTTTTATTTTCTGGCTTTTTAGTAGAGTTGTCAAACTATTCATAATGTCAATATAACTGCATTCTATGGCTGTTAATTTTTATAATTGGCTTGAAATTTTATTCAAATACAGTCATTGTAAATTCAGTTTGATTTAATCGAAATTCTGTACAACAAGCAAAATGTTTTAGTCTGTCACGTCACTAAACTGAAATCATACAAAAATACAAAACAGAAACTTATGGAGGATATACTGATTGATTCAGAGCCTAGATGTGTTACATTTTTCCATCTAAGGTAGGATCACATTGGATATCAACAAATTCTAGACTAAATTATAATGATATTTACAATTCACTTTATTACACAACAAACTTTCAGAATCGAAAATCATAATTACATCACTCTTAAACTAATTAAATAAATAATACACTATATTATATTAATCTACTGTTTATTTAACTACATATTTATAAACATTTTAATGTTGACAAATATATATATATATATACTTAGTGACTCATAACAAAAACATATTTTTTTGTACCTACATGTCTAATAAGCAAAAAAACTTATCCGTGTATAAAAACGGTGATATAAACATTTGGTGAAATAATATTATTACAATAATAAAATTTAGAGATGCAGTAATAGAAATACATTCCACATTATCTGATATTCAAAATACTATACTTAGCGAAACTGAAGAAAACTGTGAAGCGAGTTGAATAAAAGCTCATTAAATTATGTTTCTATTGAAAATGGAACATCCACATACTTATCAAAAAGTCCTAATAAATTACTTCTATTATTGAATGAAACATCTTCAATTAAAAAAGTATCCATAAAATATAACACTCCCTTTCGAAGTAGTGTATACTTAACGTGACGTCCCGCTGTCCCCAAATGTCACGCTTTAAGAAAAGTCCACTTGTGGTAGGTATTTGTTGATTACAAATCATAATCATACATTTATACATTTATTCTAAAAAAAAATTGCTATTTTACGTAAAATAATATGGTTTTCTAATTAAAATGTCCCGCTTTGAGGAAAAAAATTATGGTCACGTTATTGTTATAATGCACACATCGGTGTTTTATTCTTTATTATTTGTCGCATATAGTTTGTTTTAAGTGATTTCTATCATTATGTATACTGCATTTGTTGAAAGTGTTTTTAGTGACTGAAGCTCACAAAAAAAAACATAGTCGTATGAGGCATGAAATTTTGAAAAATTTATGTTCATAAAATGTAATAAAAATATATTTGACAATAAAAGAGTAGAATAGGTACCTACTTATCATAAATTATTCCAATAACGATTTATAAATATATTACGTGCATTGATGTATTATTAATTATTATGTCTGTATAAATTATAAACCATAAACGTAAATTTCCAAACATGTCAAAACTAATGTAAACTAGTGGGGGGAAAAAAAAGTATTCAAATACGTATTCCGAATATATTTTTTAAAAAATATTTCAATACGTATTCTGAAATTTAAGGCTTACGATTTTCGACGGGTATTAAAAGTACAAGACGTGTACACGGATTCCGTAATCCGTGTGTTACTAAATTAAGAACACGTGTATATACCAGTGCATTTTTTAAAAATGTTCACTGGTATTTGGATTTTAATGACGGGTAAAGGTCTATTCACACATATCAGTCATGAGACAGTGACGCATCCGATCCGAGACAGTCAAGTCACCGACGATTTTGACTGATCTGTCAAGTGTATTTCACACATACCAGTCACCGAGACCGGTCAGTTCCGATAATTCGGATCAGTCATGTTTATTAGTCTGTTATATCAAACGCGCGTTTACACATATCGTATAACGTATGTATAATCTTGTTTTTGTATATTTTTTTGGATTTTTTTAATTTAATAATATTAAAAAATACTACACAACAACGTGAACATGGCAAATTTCGCTGATGAAGATTTCAATTGCTCTGCTATTTTACTCCAAATTTGGTTTCTATATGAAGTGTCCATATATTTTGGATTTGAAAAATCGTATAGCACTTACTGTCGAACACACTCGATATAAGATGTTTGTCATCCATTTCGCCTACAATTTATTGTCGTCCGTCAAAACGAAAAATATCGTTGGCGAGAATTTAAAAGTTCTCGGATCTGTGACTGAACTCATACTGACAGATCGGATTCGGACAGAAAACTGATGTGTGTGGATGACGCGATATTAATTTAGCGAAACGTTATTTTCCAAGACTGAGACTGACCCGACTTCTCGGAACTGAACCATATCGTGACTGATATTATGTGTGAAGAGACCTTAAATAAATACACGGGTTTTTATTATTTACACATTACACGTATTTTTAGAAAATAATTGTATTCTACGTTTATATATAGTCTCTATGTACTCCTGATAATCATTGAAATAATAATATTTTATAGTACCACCAATATTATCAACTAATAATCAACTTAAAATACTACTATAGCTATAGACACTACTCACGGTAAAATATATTGTACCTTATATATACATATATTAATTATATATATTGAATTATGATACCACTAATAAATAAGCATATAAGCAGGCACTTATCGAAATTATTGAATGTGCGATTACGTGGGCAAAGGAGAGTGGCGAGTGAGATAGGTACTGAGATATTGTAATTTGTAGACGCTAAGACGACAACCGTGTCATCAAAATCACATCGATTTTAAGATTTAAAATAGTTTTATAATTTAAAATTCTTACTTTATAATAATGTCATTACCAAAAAGTTGGGTGTGACGGTACCTATGCGAAACGTATAGCAGATAAAGGCTATTGTAGTATGTGTGATGAAGGTGATTTAAATGAATTTTCGTGTTCCGGTGGAAGTACGGTATCACTGGATCGACATTTGAAGTATGTACATAATTTGTGGCCAAGGTAAGTTCATTTTTATTGTTTTTTTTTTTTTATAGCTAATATGATAGATAATACTGAGACCAGAGACAGGATGATCTACAATTGTTGGTTCAAAAATATAGCAAACTTGTAACGCATTTTAAACATTCTAATAGGTATAGCGAAACACGCTTTAGAGATGAAACAAGAACAACTAGGAATGGCAAAATAGGCATTAATTCAATGTTGTCAAACGCGTTGGAATTCAACGTATTTTATGTTAGGTCGATCATATCAAAATCGATCTGCATTATCGAATGTCATAACGGATCGAGTCACTACAAGTGCAACAGTAGCTCAAAAGTTGGAGATTACAGAAAGCCAATGGACAAGTATAGAATTTCTTATTAAGTACCTGAAACCATTCCAAGTAATAACGGCATTATTTTACAATGAAAAACATTCTCCAGTGTAAATGGTGAGACCTTTACTATAAAAAGTAAATGAAAAACATTCATCAATACACGAAACTGATAATGAAATAGAAATAAAATTCAAGCAAACGTTAATAACAGAAATTACAAACCGTTTTAAGCTTGAAAGGACTTCATCGAATAGTGTAAGCTTAACCCAAATAACATCTCTTCTCGATCTTAGGTTTAAGGATTTAGACCATGAGCCACATGATTCAAGAGATAAAATACGACTAGAGCTGCTAAAGTGCAAAATATACTTGACACGACTATTTATCCGCATGTTTCAATGACACAGAATACAAAAACTTACCATAAAAGTGCCATGAAGTTTCTATATGGTGATGAAATTATCGACATGAATGATCTAAAAATACAATTTTTCAAGGTTACTTGGCCAAACCTCAGCTAAGGAAATATCTTGCAATACCAGCGATTTCGGTAAGTTCTGAAAGATGTTTTTCAACTGCCGCAAATATTGTTACACCAAAAAGAAGCTGTTTATCGACAACAAATGTAAACCACATTAGTTTTTCTATATCAAAATAGAAATTTAATCGATTAAAATATTTATTAACTTACCTATACCTAGTACATGCATAAAAAATATTACATTTAAATAATTATTTATTATACTGTTGTTATTATTATTTATTATTTATTTCATTATTATCATTTAATAATTAAAATGTAAAATGTTATCCAATAATCAGTTTGATATTTTCCATTAGGTTTCTAAATAAAGTTTAGTAGACTTTAAAATGTATATTTCCATATTGTGTCCGTATATTAGTATACCAGCAGTAGTAAATATTAATATATTAAATAAATACCCGTATACAAAAAGGCTGTAGCCCATAAGCGCAAAATATGACCCAAACGCAACCCAAAAGCGCAAAAATAAATATCCCATATGCCCAAATTAATTTTATAAAAAAAATTAAAAAAGTGTATTTTATTAAAATCATAGAATTATTAATATACTATGCTATTCTTGATTATAAAATGTGTATTTAAGTATAAAAATATATAAATAGTTATAAAAATTGTATTTAATTTAATAGCAACAACTAATAGATCTTTCGTTTAAGATCAATAAAAAATAAATAAATAATTATGTACCTTAATATTAAATTTGAAATTTGAAGCCCACAGTTTTTAAGTAACCCAATCTTGAAATATTTTTTTCTATGTATAAGGTCCATGTTTTTACATAGGAGTTGACTTGGTAATACCGCTACTAAGGTAGTAAGATACAAAAGCGCCAATTCGTGTTGCGCTTTTGGGCTATCGAAAAAAATTGACCTTTTGCGCTTTTGTGCTTCACCGGTATAAAAATATATCTCTGTATTATCAAATGCACGTGTATAAAAAGATACCCGAATATCCGTGTTGGTATTACTAAATAGTAAACACACGGTCTACTACACGGGTTTCTTAATTACACGGATACCGGGATACCCGTGTATTTATGTACCTACACGGCTACACGTGAAATAGTGAGGCCTATTCTGAATACATTGGTTATCATTGATTCGAATAAGTATTCCGATTACAACCAAAAAAGTATTGTTTTCAAGACTGATGCCTATACAATAAACTGGTCGCATAAAATAACGTTTTCGAGGACCATGTGTCGCATTTTAATTGACCATATTAATTATTCATGACTGTAGCCAGTCCTCACTATAATAATATTGTCGACAAAAAATATTTCAGTACTTATACAATGCTACAACGATGAAGCGCATGTAAAATACATCAGTCTCAAACTAGTAAAACTTGTTGTAGAATGCTGAGGAATTATAAATATTAATAAAACTTTTTTTAAACAATTCGTTTTCTCAACAATGTAAACTAAAATTATTTATAATAACTGGTAGGTATTTAATAAGTTGCATTATAAATTATAATTTATAATCTATATTTATGTTATAATTTTTGATTTTTATAATCCTAAAATGTATTTATTTTTATTTATTTTCTAGAATATTGTAAAAATAACTTATAATCAATTAGTAATAGTGGACAAAACTGAATAATAAGATATGAATAGGGAAGGCTTTTTTTCAAGATTGCGCATTTTTCTAAAAAATTCTAATCTTGAATTTTATAAAAATATATATATGTATATACCTATATAAAATTTTTTTTACAATAATCGAAAATTTAAATTGCCTATAAATAAATCAAAATATGTCAAAATACTTTGAAAACTTAACCATGTATAGAAAACGCCAATATAAAGTTTTGGTGAAAATTTCAAGTTGTTAGGGTTTTTCGTTTTTAAGTTAGAGCATTTAAAAAAAAAATGTATTTTGTAAAAACGTGATTTTGCGTAAAATTTCCCGTTTTTTCGTAAAATTCCCGTTTTCCCGTTTTTTTTATCGTTTTTTTCGAGGCTTTTAAAAAGTATTGAAAAAGTTGTTACTTACCCAAGTACCATCTACATTCACTTTCCTTTCAGAAAAGTTGCTGTTTAAGAAAATCGAAGCATTTTTACTACTAAAAATCGTGTCCTCAGACACACAAAAAAAAACAATGCAAACACGTATTAATAATACTTGTACATTTTGCATTAATATCTGAACATAATATGACCACACAATCGCACTCAGTGCCGGATTAACGTATAAGCAGGGTAAGCACGTGCCTAAGGCTAGATAAAAGTGGCTGTCAGAGGGGGCTGTTTTTTTTATAGTAGAACTTTGTCTGTTTAACCGGGCGTTTGTGGCAAATGTCTAAAATTTTACTAATCTTAAATATGGTTTTTGATTACGTCTACAGACTGCAGTTGCAGAGCAGCTGTTTTGATAATTCATACTAATTTAATATGATAATCGATAATGTGTATTGTGTATTATAATATTATAATTTTCTAAATTTTAATAATTATTCATATTATTATGTTTTGTGATTAATTAAATGTATTCAAATAAATACATTTTATATCATTGTTGATACCTTAACAACTCAATTAAAAATTAGATCTGAAACTTACTCAGATGTTTTAAATATTTTTGGATGTATCCCCATGTTAAATCAAACGGATTCAGTTGAAACTATCAAAAACAGTTGTCAATCTATTGCTAAAGAATTTCCGGCAGATATTCAAAGCTCAGATGTTTTGTTAGATGAGTCTCTTCATTTTAAAGTATTAATGAAAATAGAAGAAAAATTGTTTACATCGGTTGAAAATTCAGTGACATTTACAATGTCATCTTACATTAAAAGTAAAGAGCTTGATGTTTTTCCAAATCTAAATATAATCCTGAGAATGTTTCTTAGTACAACCGTAGCAAATTGTACCGGGAACGGTCATTTTCAGTCTTAAAACGGGTAAAAAATTACTTACGATCTACTATCCCTGAAGAAAGGTTAAAAATGCCTTAGCTCTATTGAATATTGAAAATGAATTATTAAATGCTATTGATTTAAATGATGTAATAAATGACTTCAGCTCTAAAAAAGCAAGAAAAAAGTTGTGAATTAAAATAATTTAAATAAATCTAAACATTTTTATAATTTTTTTTTTTTTTTACAATGGGCTATGAAAAAATGTATGCCTAGTGCTACAGTCGATCTTAATCCGGCACTGATCGCACTAGGCAATATACATCCGTACTCGTAATCGACTCGTCAAGGACTAAGCTGATAGTATAATCTGGGTTCTTCAATTGCTTCTTTGAGTGTTTTATTTTTACCATAGAATGAGCGCAGAACCCTAATGTGAAAGATACGACTAATTATTTTGCAAGTAACATGATAAGATAAAGCAATAAATTATCAAAAGTATAATTAAATTCTGTGTACCCAATAGTAATATGATGTGGCTTAGGTACCTGTGTATGTGTAAATCAATCGATAGATCGATTTATGACATTTAATTAGTTTTAAAGTTCTGATGTACCTAATAATTTATTAATTATAATTAAATATGGATGTATGGCATATTGCAATTTTTCATAGACATCAAGAGTAAGCGCTTGTTAGACATACATAGACTTCTACGATAGTCGAACAGGTATGTGTGATTTATTATGAGAAATAAATTATTTCCCATACTATAACATCCACTCACATATGCGGTATGCAGTGACAAGAATCGCTTTCTCACTTCCAGCGCCTCCTATTGCTAGTACCACGTCGCCCTTGGCATCAGTTATTATTGTAAGGCACATAGAAGACATTGGCCGGTTATATGGTTTAATAAAATTGGACGACGACAGCGGAAACCCGTAAAAATCAGCTACACCCGGAGTTGAAAAATCGTCCCTTTGGTTGTTAAGAATGATGCCTGTGATACAACACCGCTACCGAATCTGAAAGAGTAGAAACTGCATTTTAAGGAGCACGTCATGGTGATTTAACGAAGTTATTGGTCAGTAATTACTAATTAATTCAATAAACTTTAAATGCTCTCTAAAAATTACCACGGTGAAATAAAAATATCCATTGTTTAATTAAAAATTAATTATTTTAAAATATTTTTAAAAAAAAGAAGAAGAAGATTTAAAATACCGGATGGGCCTCGCTCTGCTGTACAGTGGGGTGGAGTGCACCTCGTTTATAGGATAGGTCATAATTACAATGGATTTGTTAAATTTGAATGCATTGATAGATATCATTGTATACGAATAAGGATTCTGAACGGAGTTAATATGTATGTCTAAAATGGGTATATAATAATGTAGTATTTTATATTTAAATTGATATATAATGCAATAGTATGTAATTTCGTGAAAATTTAAATTTCAAAATTTACAAGTTATTTTTCAATAGTCATAAAATTTTTTCCTCTTAGTCCAGTAAAACTTTTTTTTATAGATTTATGAAGAGTAGCATATGGATAATCTAGTGTTAAAATTTTGAACCTTAGTTATAGACAGAAAAAATTTTATGAATTTTTATCTACAAAATAACTTGCAAATTAGTATGATTTTGACACATTTTATACAAATTTAAGCTTTATGGGCTTATAAAAAAAATTTGAATGAGACGATCTCCGATATTTTTTAGATACGATTAGTTTAACTTAATATATACCTTTTATTAAATTTTCAAGAGTTTTCGGTCAGCCAATTAAATTTTATAGATATTAAAAAAAAAAAAATTAACGAAAATCGAAAATTTAAATTGTCTATAAATAAGTCAAAATAAGTCAAAATACTTTGAAAACATAACCACATATAGAGAACGCTAATGTAAAGATTTGGTGAAAATTTCAAGTTGTTACGGTTTTTCGTTTTTGAGTTAGAGCAAATTTCAAAAAACCGATATGATTTGTTAGTCTAGAATTTTATTATATTATATTTTACATGTAATTTTATGTCAATATTCACTGTTCAAATGCTTATAAAAAAATTGTGCCTATGGATTTTGATGATTTTTGAATGACAGTAAAACCTACTTCTGTGGAATATTCTATTAAATTTTCAAGTATTTTGTATCAGTCAATTTTTTTTATCACCGATTATAAAAAAAAAATCTAAAAAATTCGAATATTTTAAATATCTATAAGTGGCTTAAAAATCAATAAAATATTCTGAAAAAATATGACATAAAGGAAATGTCAATCTTAATAGCTGGAAAAAATTTAAAATCGTTTGAGAATAAATCACTGTTTTATGCAATTTCATAAAAATTTAAATTTCAGACAGTCATAAAATTTTTTCCTCTAAGTCCGGTAGAAATTTTTTTAAAGATTTTTGAAGAGTAGCTTATGGATAACCTAGTGTAAAAATTTTGAACCTTAAGTATAAACAGAAAAAATTTTATGAATTTTCAACTACAAAATAACTTGCAAATTATCGTGATTTTGACACATTTTATACAAATTTGAGCTTTATGGGCTTATTAAAAAAATTTGAATGAGACGATCTCCGATATTTTTTAGTTACAATTAGTTTAACTTATTATAAATCTTGTATTAAATTTTCAAGAACTTTTGGTCAGCCATTTAAATTTTATAGATGTTTAAAAAAAAAAATTTATGAAAATCAAAAGTTTAAATTATCTATAAATACGTCAATATATGTCAAAATACTTTAAAAATATAACCACGTATAGAGAACACCAATATAAAGATTTGGTGAAAATTTCAAGTTGTTACGGTTTTTCGTTTTTGAGTTACAGCATTTTAAAAACGTGATTTTGCGTAAAATTTCCCGTTTTTTTCAATTTTTTCAAAAAGTATTAAAAAAGTTGGATTTTTAACTTGCCCAAGTACTATCTAATTCACTTTTCTTTCAGAAAAGTTGCTGATTAAGCAAATCAAAGCATTTTTACTACAAAAAAAGGTGTCGTTAGACACAAAAAAAAAACACACATCATTGTAAAATCAATCGATTCCATTACCGTTCAGAATCTAAGTTTATGACCGTTTGAAATTTTAATTTTACGAAATTGCATAAAATAGTGATTTTTCTTCAAACAATTTTAAATATTTATTATAATTTAAAATATATAAGTCACAGAAACTTGAAATTTTTACCAGCTGTTGAGATTGGCATTTGCTTTATGTCATATTTTTTTCAGAATATTGTAGTGATTTTTAAGCCACTTATAGGCATTTAAAAAATTCGAGTTTTTTACATTTTTTTTTATAATTGGTGATAAAAAAAAATTAACTAATACAAAATACTTGAAAATTTAATAGAAGATTCCACACAAGTAATTTTTATTGTCATTCAAAAATCATCAAAATACATTGGCACAATTTTATTTTATAAGCGTTTGAACAGCGAATATTGACATAAAATTACATGTAAAATATAATATAATATATAAAATTCTAGACTGACAAATCATATCGGTTTTTGAAATTTGCTCTAACTCAAAAACGAAAAACCGTAACAACTTGAAATTTTCACCAAGTCTTTACATTAGCGTTCTCTATACGTGGTTATGTTTTCAAATTATTTTGACTTATTTTGACTTATTTATAGACAATTTAAATTTTCGATTTTTGTAAGTTTTTTTTTTTAAACATCTATAAAATTTAATTGGCTGACCGAAAACGCTTGAAAATGTATTAAAGGATTAAATATAAGTTACACTTATTGTAACTAAAAAATAACGTAGATTGTTTAACTCAAATTTTTTTTATAAGCCCATAAATTTCATATTTGTATAAAATATTTTAAAATCGCGATAATTTGCAAGTTATTTTGTGGTTGAAATTTCATAAATTTTTTTCTGTTTATGCTTAAGGTTCAAAATTTTAACACTAGGTTGTCCATAAGCTTACCTTCAAAAATGTATAAAAAAATTTCTACCAGACTTAAGAGGAAAAATTTTATGACTGTTTTAAATTTAAATTTTTACGAAATTGCATTATAATTCAATTTAAATATAAAATACTATATTATTATATACACATTTTAGACAAACATATTAACTCCGTTCAGAATCGTTATTAGTATACAATGACATCTATCATTGCATTCAAATTTAACAAATCCATTGTAATAATGACCTATCCTATAAACGAGGAACACTCCACCCCCAACTGAACAGCAAAGCGAGGCCCACCCGTTCTTTTTTTTTTTTTAAAGTGCTTTTATTTTCAAAAAATTATAGCACAGCAGTTACACAAGTAAAACATAAGTTAAAAATACATAATTAAATATATATTACCTATATAAATTTTATACATTTATATATATATATATGTTTTTAAATACGAAAACCATCTTTAAGAATGAAATTATTGATGAGGATTTTCCACTTTTTTAAACCTTTTTTTATTTAATTGAACATAATCATCTACCAATTTTAGTAATTTACATTTTAGATTAAATACAAGTTTTTATTTTATTTGATGAATTCATACCTCGTCGAAGTCTCGCCGAATACCAAGGTTAGAACTCGTAGAACCGGTTTGTGTCGAACTAATAAGTCCAGCACGCTAGTGTACTACACCTACGTATTCTGTGCAACATGTTATGCAAAATGTAATGCAACATATTTAAGTCTCGAATACTAAAACCAGGTAAAAAAATTTTGATTTGATAATATTGAATTTTGTTTTATAACTAATTTTAATATTTTACTAATAATAATACTTTAATAGATTCCATACATTTAAAATTACCTCCTATACCTTACCTAAGTTCTATATTATATATTATTTTTATTTATGTACTAAAATTTATTATTTTTGATTGCCCTTCTCTGCAAGCGAAACGTGCTATTTTATTTAATTCTCTCAATTCCATGAATGTTCCTCTCAATCTTTTCTCCATTCTCAACTCCAATTCGGAAATAATTACAAACTTAATTATTAATTTTATTTTGGAGGCTGGTTTCGTAATATGATTTCTTATTTACTATACTTTTTAATATTTTTATTTTATTATTTTCATGTGATTAACTCTTTATATATTTTTTAATATTGTATATATAACTGTTGTTCTAATAATTGTTGAGCTGTAATAGTTAAACTAAAAGCTAATAAAAAAAAAAAATAAAAAAAAAAAAAAATAAAAATGTATTATTATTGTTATTCAGTACATGAAATCATCTAGAAGTCGCGAACGAAATCAAAATATATTGTATAATATATTATATAGTGAGATTTCAACTACAAAAATGTCTTTTAAAATATTATCTTAGCTTTAATAATGTTATTTTTTTTTTTTTTAGAATGAATATTTAAATAGATAAATTATTCTTGTTCATCATCATCGCACCAACTGATAAACTAAAATCATTGTACGAATGTACGATCATAGTTTAAATTTATCTAGTTAAGTCAGTTCCTTAATGAATGAATTATACAGGTAATTTATATTGTGTATGTATTTTAAAATTTAATTTTTCTAAATTTCATTGTATATTAATAATTTAGTCAGTGTCTCAGTGACTTAGTTGTTAACATCTTTAGATTATTCTAATATGACTCTTTCATATTATGCTCACGGTTATATAATATCATATTTGAATATTACGAATTTATTTTTATTATATTATTTTAATATATTGGTACTCTTATATTATTGACCTTTTACCTAAGTTTGCAAATTTACAATATAAAAACACCAAATACATAAAACGATTAAGTAAATAAGTATAAAAAGATACAAACTATTATTTAAATATGTCAAATTATATCCCTGAAGTATGGAAAAAAATAGATATTGATTTCAATGGGAGTAAAAAAAAATTCATTTTTCAAGAAATTCCGGAGAATAGATACGATGAAGTTCTAAATAAAGTTCTATATGATTTTATTAGAGAAGAAATTATTAGTAATTCTTTGAATATATTAAACGATCCAAAATCTATAAAAAGTCTTCAAAATGTATGGAAATATGTTTTACAACAAAGAATTTCGGTTGGCGTGTTTGAATATACGGAAAATGATGAGCTAAAACTAGCTGGCATTAATATTTTATCATGTAGAAAAACTAAATCAGAAACAATAATGAAACCAGAACCAAATGAATGTTTAACTCAAATGGATAAAATTTTCAATTTTTTTTGCGAATTAACTTCAAAAAGTAACATTCAAGAGTTATTCGGTGATCAAAACTATCTTGCATCGGATGGTTTATATGTTTATCCGGAATATCGTAAGCTTGGGTTAGCTAAACAGTTACTAAGACTAAGACATTCCATTGGAAAAAAATATAACATAATGTATACAAAATCTTTTTTCACCAATATTATTTCTCAAACTTTAGCTGAAAGCGAAGGGTTTATAACAATATTAGATTATGATTATAAATATGCAGTAGATGACGAAAAAAATATTTTATTTCCATTATTAGAAGGAAAAAATATAAAATTAATGATTAAATATTTATCATAAATTAATCCATTGATTGGCTATAAATAAGTTTAAAATAATAAATGCTACTCATGTTACGAGCACGACATGTTAACAAATTAAATCATATAAAATATACATTTTAAAAAAAAATTATATTTATTAAAGTATAATTCGAAATTATATAAAGTAAATATTATAACGATTAATAAAAAAGGGTTTTTGAAAATCTAATGCATAAAAATTGTCAATATTTATGAAAGTATCTATACATATTATTAAAACATGAGGGGATTTCTTATGACAGTTATATCTGAAGTTCTACCCGACCGATTTTCACGTTTTTTTTTTTTAAAAACGCTAGTTTATTAATAACAAGCTGAATAGAAATTATTACAAAACAGTAAATATTGTAGATAGTTAATAAAAACGACTATCAAATAAATTATTAATTTCTGTTTAACTGTTGTCGTGAAGATAGGTAATGTTTGTTTATTTCATTTGTAATAATCATTATTAGCTATTTTATATTTATCTATATATCTTTATATACATATAAATATATTTATAATTTTTAGTTTTATAATTTATAGTTAAAAAAAAAAAACAATTTATATTCTTAAGTATAGAGATGGACGTATTATATTTTGTATTTTTGCTTATAAATTAAAAAATTATAACTTCTATTATATTTTGATATTAATTATTAACAATTGTTATTGGTACTTTTATGTTTTTATTACTTTCCTGGTTACCTATTTACATTTTATAATTATATATTATACTAGCTGAATTACCTGTCTTTGCCGGCTTTAAGTATACAAAATGTATGAAATACTGTTGTTATATGGCAAGATTAAATATTGTTTAATCTATTTAAATAAAATTTAAGTAAGACATTGTTTAAAAAATATTTTATATATATTAATTAGTTATTAAGTTTAAGAATCATTTTTTATATCCTTGTGGATATTTAATAAAGCTAGACCATTAAGCATATTTAGACCTATTGCATTTCTTAAATAGGTCTTACTGTCTTAGTAGTGGTAAAGTAATAACAATTTGCATCAATTTTGAAATGATTGGGTTTCAACCTTTAAAAATAATATTTTTGAAAATTGTTTCATAGTGCACTAATACATGGTCAATGTACATTCAGTTTTCTATAACATTTATTATATTAAAGTTTCAAATTAATCGACCAAGTGATTTTGGCTGTAGCTAATGTACACTTAATTTCACACGGGCAGTATTGGTCAGGTCATAGTTTTTAATGAAATACCATCTTATATTTTTTAAAGCCAAGTTATGTTTGGTTAGCCAGGTACCTAATACCATTGATTAAATGATAGTATATTTAATCAATGTTAATACTTTGATATTTTTTTTTCAGTATGGCTTACCAAAATAATATTTTTGTGTTTATTTTTTGATAATGGATAGTATACATTATCCGGTAAAGTTTCGAGTCGCTATGACGAACAAAATATCAGTCACCCTTTATAGCTTGAATCTTGAATCAGTAACACCCGTGTGTAACTCTCTTGATTTTTTCTTTCGCAAGAATCTTCTTCTGACAATTGCGAACACAACAAAAAAAGAATTAGCGGAATCGGTCTAGCCGTTCACGTGTGATGCCATGATAAAAGGAAATAAGGATTCATTTATATATATATAGAAATATTTTTGCTCATTTCAACCTCTTAAAATCAAAATTTTGAAATATCTCTTCCTTGTGGAACTCGGCATTATAGTAATAATCTATCCTCATAATTTCAATTCGATAACTTAAATAGGTTGGGCTCTGCATTGATTATTGCTAAAGTACACTTTCCTTTATATATAGAGATATAATATATACTATATATAATTACACTTATTTTTTGTAACGAATATATTGAATATTTGGACATGGCATATTCAACTGGTGGAATAGTACTATAACAGCAGATATGGAAAAATTACTTTTATCGGATGCAATTGTATTAAGGTTTTTAAAAAATTATAGTCATAAATATTTGAACGTCCATGTTTTTTACCCACCTCTAATAGTCTAATGTATAATAAAAATGTTGTTTTCAACGACCATTGTTGTCCGCATCACTAGCACGTATGAACCGGTATCTCGATGATTCTTGACACTTAGATTACGTATACACACCTCCCACAGTTGTCGGCTTAGTACCGTTAAAAATGCTGCGAAAAATTATATTTTTTTTTTCTATACATATACAAAAAATGTCTACCACTTGTTCAATACCATCAAAGTTTTACTTTAAAGGTTGAGCCCTTGAAAAACAAATATAAGTCAAAGCACTAAGCATTTTGGTGTAAATACTCATTACCCAATGTAGTAATCACCAGATAACTCTACAATATCAACAATTTATACTCCGAGTTCTCTGGCCCAATTTCCGAAAACATTTCACAAGCGATAAGCTTGCATTTATCCAGTATCTTGACGACATAGCAATAATTCTTGCTTAAAATGCAGAGTATACAATAGCATTTCAAAACCTTCAATTAATCCAAATACATCTCGAAAAATCGCAAAACAATTCTTTGAAAAGAGAATCGATATGAATGCAAATAAGTCATTCCGTATCCATTTCGCCCTGGGAAACAGGATCTCACTTGAAACTTAATTTCAAGGTGTGCAAATACCATTTATTATACTCAAATCAAAACTAATTCGGATTACATCAGATTATTATTTATAAATTAACGCTCAGATGAGTCAAACTAATATTGACATAATGAACATGCAGAGTTCAATACTATGGAATCGTACTAAGCCTTCCCAAGTATATTCAAACATCCAGGCAATTTAGTCAATTTCTCTTATTTATTTAAGAACAATTTATGCCATAGTTATAAATTTAAAAAATATTTTTTTCCGATGAGAACTCAAAGCTGCTGACAACTTATTTTTAACTTAAATGAAGATAATAGTATTAACCAAATTCTAATACCACCTGCTAGCGCTCCTCAGTGTATATTTTCCAAGAAAACAACTATTTTAACAGCGATTCAACTGTTTATAATTGTGTTGTGTACTTTTTATTAGAGAAATGATTAAAATTTAATAAAGAATTATGTAACAGGAAAAATTAATTAATTATACAGAATGGGATACCTTTTCACTACATTTGATTTGAAAATATTAAATAATATGATAGTATCCATCTACAGTCATAAATATTGAGAAATGAAATGTGAAATGTTATCACAATATTGAATACACAGACTATGAAAAAAAAATCTGAATAAAAATTAATATCACAAGTGTGCAAAATGCAGCAAATCAAAATACGTAAAAGATGAGCAATGATTATTATCGTATATCGTTATTATCATAGATTTACAGGAGCGAACGCAGGAAAAAATATCGGGGGGGGGGGGTTGAAAAAATTTAAAGTATTCAAAAATATCATATTATTCATACTGTATTACACTTTCACTATTTATTTTAGGCACTTATGCTTCATACATATGCCATAAACTCATATACATATTACATATTATAGATTAACTAATTATTACAATTAGACATTAGTCAATTCAATTTACATTATAAAACAAGATCTATACGTCTCGGTTATTTTGCCATTATATCAATGACCTCTTCGCAAGTCACTTCCACGTCTCTGTATAAGTTTAATAGCATCAATCCATTTAATCGCTCCTCATCAGTCTTGTTGCGCAGATATGTTTTCATTCTTCGAAGACAAGAAAAAGACCGTTCACTTGTTGCTACAGAAACGGGTAGAGTTGCACCAATCTGCAAAAATGTGTGTATTGATGGATACAATGCAGAATTACAATTGTTGAGTCTCAATAAATGTGCTAGGCCGTTTATCCTTTGAAATATTTAAACAATGTCTGAAACAACAATGCATTTTATGTTTTAATATAGATCACAAAAAATAATTTTATGTATGAGAAATTTAATATTTTGTTACCTGTGCTACATGGTCATCTCAGCTATAAAATAATCAGTAGAGCCCTTAATGTCATTTGGCCATTATTTTGTAAAAGTATTTACGGTTTCACTGATTTCTTTTGTATTCAGCTCAGAACACTTGGAAGAATATTTTGAATTTTTGACAATAGTTCCCGGTGTTCAAGAAATCTTATTTTTAGCTGCATTAATAAGTTATCCAAAAAAGGATTAGCACAGTGGACGTAAATAGCTTCCTGATATAGTTCTCGAACTTTAGCAGCACAGTACTTGAATTTTCCACTCATTGCACGCGCCCCATCATAGTCTAAACATTTTTATAAAGAAAATATAACATAACCAAATATGTATAAAGTTATAACCTAATAATTATTAACACATACCTTGCCCTCTCATATTGGCTAGGTTTATGCCAATGTTCTCCATCGTGATCAGCAACGTATTTGCAAGCCCCTTTCGGGTAACGTCTTCAACAGGAATAAAGCACAAAAAGTCTTCGCGAACTTTGTATTCGTCAATTTTATCAATTTTAATTTTTTAGCATTGTTATTACTTATTAGTAATACATTTGTAGGTCAGATAATTTATTTTTTGAACCTGCTATTTCGGGGGGGGGGGTTAAACCTCTAACCCCCCCCCCTGTAGACTTATGATTGTTCTGTTTTTGTAGTTCCTCAACCAAGTTGTTTAATGTATCAATTTTTGATTTTAAACAGCGTGTTTTTTGGTTCAAGTATCGAATACGAATATTTTTTTCTTGGCACAATTTTTGATACGCATTCCAAAACATTTTTTTTTTGTGAGGTGTTTCAAGATCATGTTCGGAAAAGTCACCGCAATATCTAAATAATTTGCGTTTTCTGGAAATATATAACAATTAACATTGATCAATTATCCATTATCACTAACAATCAATAAATAAATACTTTTTAGAAGAATCTTTTTGAGGCGTGGATAAAATTAGGTGTTCATTAACTATATTTTCAGATTCAACTACAATACTGTTGTCTGAATCTGAACTGTAATCAATGATCTGAATATGTTCATCACCAATCATATTTGGACCATTTTCTAAAAGTTAAAAAATTACATAATAAAATGTATATAATACAAAATTATTATTATTTAATTAGCTTACCTTTAAATAATGAACGTTGGACATTAACAAATATTGTTGGAATAGCTCCTGGTTTTAGTACAAGATGTTGCGTGCCCACGACTCAAGGGTGTAGTCGTGTTTGATGTTGGAATGAGGAAGATAAATAATATACTCGATATGAACTTATTATAATTTTATTGTGAAATTATTCTAAGTCCAAAGAATTAATT